>BJCO01461912.1:0-10757 GCA_018326465.1 Flaveria floridana | reverse complement strand
ACTTTCAACTTGTTTAACGTCCTCGAACGGAAGATCGCGGAATAATGATTCGTTGTATCAAGAGCAACACCTTGCTCTGATACCAAATGTAAAACCTTGAAAATTGATCGATCTCACTTTGTTTGATGGTTGCACTTGATAATACGTGAAGACGGGTGTGCGGTTTGAATGTATCAACCGAGAGAACAAAAACATTCAGCACAAAATCATTGTAAATCAAACGTATATTGTCGAAAGATTACAATGAAAATCGATACTAGATCGATCTCACCCGAAGGTGGAAATCACAAACATGTGATCTGCTCAACATGAGCGAAAACTACACAAAATAAAATTGCACTCTCGGTTAATTGGAATAAATGGCACACAGCTCCACTAACAATAAAGAAACATATATATACATGTGCTAACAAATCGCAAGCTGCCAAATGAGGACTTTTCGCATTGCATGCTTAAGCATGCGACAGCATGCTTCAAATTCCACTTTTCGCAGCATGCATCATTAATTCTTTTCTTCTTTTGCGCGAGGTGCAGATTCTTGCGACTTTGTTGCACGCGATCAACAACGATATTATAATCCAAATATTTTGTCCCTTACATTAACTACTCAATTTGAAACTGAATTTTGTGATAACCTATGGGTCTAATACAATGGTTTTGTTAATTTGTTTATGGAATAAATAGTTTTCTTGGTCTTGGGTCAACGGTGGTCAAAATTATGGATTTCGGGTACAAAGGTCAGAAATCTGAGACAATGTATACAGGTCATAACTTGATCATATGGAGTCTAAATGAGTCAAACTATTTGTCTAAAATAAACTTTAGAGAGTCCTCTAACTAACTCAAGTAGTTTCGCATCTTTTCGACATTGTTTGGTTCTCCAAATGCAATAAACAAAATCGAAGGTCAGAATTGTTAAATTATGGCAGAATGTTGGTGTGTGTTCGTAAGGTCATATCTCTTTCATACTTCACCCATTTGAGATGATTCTTTTTTTGGAAGTTATTTTAAGCTCATAGCTTTTAAAAAATGCCTTTTACATGGTGTTTCGTTATCATTTTGACCTCCAAGCATCCTACACAGGAGGGGACAAGTTGACGAGAAGCGGAAGATTGTAACATGTGTTAAATGCAACAACAAAAGCCACAATTCTAGGAGTTGCAAAGGTCAGGGATGACCAAGTACTTGAATGGTCTGTCTGCTATGGAAGGTGGTGTATTTAATATGTTTGTGTGCTTTTGTTATGTTATGTATTTAAATAAACAATCTTTACTACTTTTGGTTTGTTCTATACATGTGATTTGTATCCATGTTTATGTATTCACGTAATTACCTTTGGTTATTATGAAATGAGTGTTTTTAATGTTTAATGATGAAATGTAATTGTATTTCAAAACAGGTTCTTAGCTACAAATAGTCCTTAAAACAGGTTGTAATTGCAATAGGTGTTTTTAATTTTTTATAAATGAAATTTTATGGATGAAATGTAATTGTAATCGGGTAAAAATGTCCCTAAAACTTGTGCATATCTGTTTGTAAATAACACACAAGAGTAGTTCTTATTTAGGCACCAAACAAATTATAATTAGCTACAAAATGTGCATAAAAGAGGTTATTATTTGGATGCAAGTAGTACACAATACACGTTCATTTTCTTGCAATATCATTAGACATGTTCATTTGGTTTCAAAATGTGTTGCAATTTGGCAAAAATGTACATTTGGTCGTAATATGATTAGACATTTTCACCATTAACACTTACATTGCCACTACATCAGGAACATAAAGCCATAATCCTATTCTATTAAAATTACACAAACATAAAAATATAAAAAAATATGACACCCTATGTAAATCCCACATCGATCATGGATAAGAGAGATTTGCTTTCATAAATTATTAATGGATATTGAGTGCGGTGTGTTTTGGCTGTGGATTAGAGAAGAACTCCATAGTTAAATGTGGTCAGGTGGTAGCAATCCCAAGATGGGGGACCCACTAGGAAGTTCTCACCTAGATAACCAAAATCAAATCCGTTAGCTTCATGTGGGCAAACCATATAAATTGGTGGTATGATAGGCAATGTGTTACAAATGGTATCAAAGCCACTCGTATGTTATTTGAGATGTTAGGGCAAACCTTATTAAGGATGATTAGTCCCCAGGATAATTATGGACGATGAGTCCATAAGGGGGGGGGGGGGGTTGTGACACTTGAGGCAAATCTCACATCGGTCATGGACAAAAGAGATCTGAGTTCATACGTAATGCCCTGCCTCTAATATTATCAACGCGTTTTGAGTGCTTTGGTTATGGATGAAAGAAGAACTTTATAGTTAAGCATGCTCACGTGGTAGCAATCCTAGGATGATAGACCCCTGAGAAGTTTCCTCATGGCAACCAAAAGCAAATCCGTAACCTACTTGTAGACAAAACAGTCAATATTAGAGGTACGAGAGGCAGTGTGTTACCAAAACTTCATAATTTCATTCCTAACCTAGTTATTACATTAAAATTGTTCGATCCGTCAAAAGACATTCAAACCAAAAACTATACAAATGGTGATACAGGAGCATTCACAGATATTACACCAAAATAAAATACACCCACAGACATTATTCAACCCATCCAACCCAAAATACAAACCCTAACACTAACACAGAGTCTTTTTTTTATTTGAGCTCTTAGTTCCTTAATCTTATCGTCAAGCTTATTATTGAGCCTTACAAAACTAGGTATAATGTCCAATGCATGGGGCACATAGATGGGTCAACCCACCTTATGAAGTGCTGGTAAAGTCCATCCTGTAAATGGAAAAACAACTTAAACAACAAAACCAACCACACTAGTAAGCATCATTATCGTGTGAAATCATATGATAAGTGAACCAAGAACTATACAGAACATGCAGAAAAGTTGCATGCTAATTCTAATTGGTCCATGATGTGCACACAATAGCTAGCCTACCACAATCATAGATCACCATTAATGACCTTAAAGGAGATGAATAAGAGTTTTCGGGAAAAAAAGAGGGAAACGAGCACTGCAATGCATTTAAATATACAACCCAACATGAAATAACCATTATATCCTCACATGGATAGAGGACTTACGCTGTGTTCCCGAGTTTACTTAACGAAAGAAAAGAAAGGAAACGATTTCTTTCTTTTCTTTTCCTTTCTCTTTTTTTCTTTTCTTTTCTCTTTTATTCTTTTATCCTCACATGGATAGAGGACTTACGCTGTGTTCCCGAGTTTACTTAACGAAAGAAAAGAAAGGAAACGATTTCTTTCTTTTCTTTTCCTTTCTCTTTTTTTCTTTTCTTTTCTCTTTTATTCTTTTATCCTCACATGGATAGAGGACTTACGCTGTGTTCCCGAGTTTACTTAACGAAAGAAAAGAAAGGAAACGATTTCTTTCTTTTCTTTTCCTTTCTCTTTTTTTCTTTTCTTTTCTCTTTTATTCTTTTATCCTCACATGGATAGAGGACTTACGCTGTGTTCCCGAGTTTACTTAACGAAAGAAAAGAAAGGAAACGATTTCTTTCTTTTCTTTTCCTTTCTCTTCTTTTCTTTTCTTTTCTCTTTTATTCTTTTCTTTTCTTTTTTTTTTCTTTCTCTCCATTTCTTTCTATTTTGAAAGGATTGATTTTAGACTTTAATTTTCTTTCATTTCCTTCCATTTGCTTTCTTTTCCCTCCTTAAATAAACTCGGGAACACAAATTTCTAACAATCATTCCAATTCTTTCCATTAAAAAAACTCTAGAACATAACTATTTTTTCTTTTCTTCCACTTTCTTTCTTTTCCCTCCTTAGAAACACAGCGTTAATACCTAAAATAGACGACCATCGAATGTAAGAACCATATGTGCTACAGTTTGTTAAATATTAGGACCAAACATAAAGTTGATAAGAATAACATAATATACAAATCAAAGAGACCAACATGTAATTAAATTTGTTCATTTATTTATTTCATTTTGATATAAATTTTTATTTAAATTCGACGAACTAATATACTTGTGACTAATGTTTTCAAAACCGGATTGGACAACAAACCGGTAACCTTACTTGTCGACTGGTCGGATCGGATTTAAGAACTTAATAACGTCATAATTATATATGTATAGTTATATATAATTTAATATAAATGTTTTATATGTATATTTTTCAGTTATATATAAAACTAAAAAATAACTATAAATGCAACACTAAAATTTATCATAAGACCTACGCATTAAAATAAAAAATATTAAAAATCCTGTCCGAACCGATTCTCGGTCGGACCACCGAACTTGTTCAAATTGACCGTTTCTTGCGCTCAACCGAATCCCGATCCGACCGGTAAGATCCGAGCGTGATAACATTGCCACGATAATGAAATTTATTTTAGCATAAATTCTCCATCAACATTGAATTTGCTGGTTAGCTTTGTAAACTTAGAAATTTAGACATGGATAGAAGAACACGTATCCCACTCCAAACCACATCCCTTCCCTCTTTAAATCAATCACTCCCAAATCAACCTTGCATAGTTCAATTGCTAACCCTCTGGTACTCATCTCTCTCTCTCACACACACACAAACACTATATATATATACATATAATATATGTGTATGTATGTAATTTTGTTCAATTTACTGTACATTTACTCATCAGATCTTGTTCTGTTATTGCTAAGTGCGTTAAACGTATTGTGTGCGTTTGTTCCTTTTGTTGATTGCTTGTTATGCATATAGCACATCAAACTAAGCCCTAAACGTTGTTCGTGATGTCTCCCTGTACATATGATTATCTATTTCTAATCACTTGCATAGAGCAGCGATTTTTGCATTTCTTTTTTTTTATCATAATTTAGAATATCTGTTGTTTGGAAGATTTTCTCTGTGAAGTTACCTATATTCATTTTGTTATTATTGCAAATTATTGGTGGTTCCTTAATTGTCATGAATGGATGATATCTTAGACATGATTGGAGGTTATGGTAGATGTTTTGGTTTATGGTCTGTAGTAACTAAATGCAGTTGAACATTGCTATTTTCATACAAAAGGTGAAGGAAATTGGACATCAGTATAAATTTGATTATATGGTGTGGTAATTCTTCTTCTGGATTTATGCCTCTGAAAGATATACATAGTTGTTTTTTGAGTTCACTACAGTTAACATCTAAAGCCAGAATAAGATTCTAAATACATAACAATCTACAATATGTGTGGACAGATGAGGTCTGGTGGTGTTGAACTGGTGATAACCCTAGGAAAAATTGGTAATATAATTATTATTTTTTTTATTATTTTAGTGTATCTGCTCCAAAACAATTATATCTGCTCAAAACGGTTTATAGTGCATACCTTGATTTTAAAATCTAGATCATCTGCAGCAGGAGTATGTTGATGAATTATATGTATCACTATTCCTATCAACTTTGATTCGGAAAATTCGCATTGAATCAAAAGTCATGGTTGGTGAATCTAGAGTTTTTTTGGAAACTATGGATGGTGGTATGAGATGTCTATTTTCATGTTGTTAACAAAACTTTAGCTAAAAACTGGGTAGGACAATTTGAAAGTCACTTAAAACATATTCAAGTATTTACTACTATAGGATCATTACATTAATATACATTTTGTAGTCGTTAGTTCTTTATGACATTCACAGAAATTTTTTTGAGGAATCTCTACCTGTTGTGACCTCCTGCACACCCCCTATTCGGCCACCTATGGTTTAGATTCGTTTTATCTTTAAAATTTTTGGGTCTTAAATCAGAACACATACAGTAGAGTAATGCCAATCTTTTGACAAGCGAGGCATGCATTGTTAATATTTTGAATGGTTGATTAACAGAAAGTTATTTGTCATATACTTTCAAATATAGATCATGTTACATTTGTGGTTCTAATTTCACTAGTATATTTTTCAGTATAAGATATTCTGCCTTTTTGGGTTCTCATTTGGATTCATTTTATCTTTGAAATTTGGGTATGAAATCAGAAAATTATACAAATATTTTGGCAACCAGGCGTACATTTTTAATTTTCTAAATGGTTGATTAACATGAAGTATTTGTTATATACATTCAAATATAGAACATGTTACATTTCTGGTTCTAATTTCACTTGTATTATTTTTCAGTATAAGATATTCGTCCTAGAGCTCTCTAAAATGGCTGCATCCTCCGCATGCATTGTTGGAAATTGTCTATCCACTAAAAGAGACATGTATAAGAAACTTCATGGCAACCAATTTCAGCTTTCTTCTAGGCTTCCATCTCTTCACAAGGTTCCAAAAACAGTTGTAAGATCATCTCTTGACAAGGTTCCGCGTCAAGGAAGAAGAGGATTCCTGAAATTTTTGGCAACTCCTGCTTTGTTAATTAGCAGGAAAGCTTATGCTGAAGAACAAGGTGTTTCTAACTCAAGAATGTCTTATTCTAGATTCCTGGAGTATTTAGACAAAGATAGAGTTAATAAAGTTGACTTGTTTGAAAATGGAACGATAGCAATCGTTGAGGCTGTTTCTCCTGAGTTGGGAAACCGAGTTCAGAGAGTGCGGGTCCAACTCCCGGGTCTCAGTCAAGAACTTCTACAGAAGCTAAGGGAGAAAAACATTGACTTTGCATCACATAATGCTCAAGAGGATTCAGGTTCCTTTTTGTTCAATTTAATTGGGAATCTTGCATTCCCTTTGATCTTGATTGGGGGTTTGTTTCTTTTGTCGAGTCGTTCCGGAGGTGGAATGGGAGGTCCAGGTGGGCCCGGGAATCCTCTTGCTTTTGGTCAATCGAAAGCCAAGTTTCAGATGGAACCAAACACGGGTGTGACGTTTGATGACGTGGCAGGCGTAGATGAAGCAAAGCAGGATTTCATGGAGGTTGTGGAGTTTTTAAAGAAACCTGAGAGGTTTACTGCTGTTGGTGCTCGGATTCCCAAGGGTGTTCTTCTTGTGGGTCCCCCGGGAACAGGTAAAACACTGCTGGCTAAGGCTATTGCTGGTGAAGCTGGTGTCCCTTTTTTCTCAATTTCAGGTTCGGAATTTGTTGAGATGTTTGTTGGTGTTGGTGCCTCGAGGGTTCGAGATCTTTTCAAAAAAGCAAAAGAGAATGCACCTTGTATTGTATTTGTTGATGAAATTGATGCCGTTGGGAGACAGAGAGGGACAGGTATCGGTGGAGGGAATGATGAAAGAGAACAAACCCTTAACCAGCTTTTGACTGAAATGGATGGGTTTGAAGGAAACACCGGTATCATTGTAGTTGCAGCTACCAACCGAGCAGACATTCTGGACTCTGCCTTGTTGAGACCAGGAAGATTTGATAGACAGGTACTTCAAATTATCCTTAGAGGTGTAAGAATGGGGGTACAGTGGGTTGGGTAACAGGGGATTTAAGTTAATTGTTATATACTAGTTACAATGACACTGATCATAACAAGGCACTTTATTATAACTTATAACCATTCTTTTATCATTTAGTTACTTAAATTAATCAAATTTCGCAAAACACTCACCACCATCAAAAGTGATTATTACATCTTAAAATAATAGAAGCACATCCAACGGTGATTTTCTACCACATGTTTTGTAATAGCTAATTATCTACTTTGAGTTGTTCAACATCTCATATTCACTTCCAAAAGGCACGTCTGAACACCCTCCAAAAACCACTGTTCTTTTGTAATTGATTATTTTTGGATAATTTCAGCTAAAACATGTAGAATGGAGATAACATAGAATGGTTTATCGACAATTTCAAAAGTTGGATGGTTTTACTAACGATATTAGTGTCCACTGACCAAAATTATAGATGAAGGAAAACATTTTGCTATTATTTATTTATTTGCAATTTGGCCCATGCAGCAGTTACTAAACTTGAAAAATGTGGTGTTAGGTTTCGGTTGACGTTCCAGATATTCGAGGAAGAACAGAGATCCTAAAGGTTCATGCTGGCAACAAGAAGTTTGACAAGGATGTTTCTCTTGAGGTGATTGCCATGAGAACACCTGGATTTAGTGGAGCTGATCTGGCGAATCTTTTAAACGAAGCAGCTATATTGGCTGGCCGGCGTGCAAAAACTGCAATTTCATCCAAAGAAATTGATGATTCCATTGACAGAATCGTTGCTGGAATGGAAGGAACAGTTATGACAGACGGGAAAAGCAAAAGTCTTGTAGCTTATCATGAAGTTGGCCACGCCATTTGTGGGTATGTTTAAATAGTTGGTTTATTCTAAAAGTTGTCGATTTACAAACTTTAACGTCTGGAATGTTTTTTTACTGGCTTTTAACTCTTCCTAAGTTCTTCCTGCTCTTTAAAGTTAGCAAGATGGGGATCAATAGGGGTTGGAGACTAGACATGCCAGTTCATGTTGGGTTGACTAGACATTTTACTGGCTTCTCTTTTGCTCAATTTGTTGGTTTGAACCGGTTGAGATACAACACGACCCAAATCGACCCATTCGTAAGGTAGTTGATGAGGTCATGTTTATCCTACCAAATCTAGTCGGGAACTTAGAAAAGAAACTAGATATAAACACAAAGCATCTTAGTATGGATTATAGAGCCACATACCTTTTACCAAATACAACTTTCTCCTTGACATTTGTTTAAATGAGAATATTTTTACTACATTTCAACTTTTGTGTAATGTGGCGTGTTTTGTTTTGATGCAGAACACTAACACCAGGGCATGATGCGGTTCAAAAGGTGACCCTGGTCCCACGTGGCCAAGCAAGAGGATTGACCTGGTTTATTCCATCAGATGACCCTACATTGATCTCCAAGCAGCAACTATTTGCACGAATTGTTGGTGGCCTTGGTGGAAGAGCTGCTGAAGAAGTGATCTTTGGTGAGCCTGAGGTAACTACAGGTGCAGCTGGTGATCTTCAGCAGATCACGGGTCTGGCTAAACAGGTAACAATCTTACTGTGTTCTTTTTTCTTTTGTATTTTTGAACTGCTTTTTTTTACCACTATGAGAGTTGAACCCTCAACCTCATGGGGAGAGACACCTTACTAAACACCTTAATACCATTAGGCTACAAGCCCTTTGGTTTACTAGTTTCTATTTATTAGTCAGTTGAAGTATACTATTTGCATACTGCTGAACCAAAAATTCACAAAATAAGCCTCCCCATACCTACGGGCGGGAAACAGGTTCGTTGGGTGAAGAGGAAACATGTTTGGATTGGGTTGGGTAAACCCAACACCACTTTTTCATAACGCATTTGTTATCTTAAATGTGATTTAGATAATAGTTTTAATAAATAATAATATATTTTTTCTTTTTGAACAAAGCAATCTAGGAGGTCGTCAATACGTGGCCTTCTACCCATTTGAACCATATCCTTTCTTTGAACTATTCTTCATATTTTGCGTGTTAAAGTGTGAACCAAATAAATCCATTCTCTCATATTCGAGTACATTCTCTTGGGGCTTGGAAAGTCTCCATTGATTATTTATCTACAGCCAACTGAACATGTGAAAATGTAATGGTTGGTTAACTGATCCTGTGCAGATGGTAGTTACATTTGGCATGTCAGAACTTGGGCCATGGTCACTTATGGATGGATCTGCCCAAAGTCAAGATGTTATAATGAGAATGATGGCTAGAAACTCCATGTCCGAAAAGCTTGCTGAAGACATTGATTCCGCCATAAAGAATCTATCAGACACTGCATATGAAATTGCGTTGAGTCATATCAGAAATAATCGTGAAGCGATAGACAAGATTGTGGAGGTTCTTATAGAGAAAGAAACAATGAGTGGTGATGAATTTCGGGCAATCCTCTCTGAATTTGTTGAAATTCCTGTTGAAAATCGGGTTGTTCCTGCTACTCCAAGCCCTGTAAGTGTGTGATACATTTGAGTACATGGTCTTTTGTAGTATGATTCTTCATCACAGTTTTTTTTTGGTAGTAAATTGTATATATTTAATATGAAGGACTCCATTCGTATAAAGGACAAATGTTGCATTCGCTTTATTTTATAGGATCTTCATTTCATGAGCCTATATCTTTTCTACTAATCTAGTTGGTCAGTTTGGGTAACAGGATAGTCAGGGTCAGGTCGATGCGGTGTTCACATCAAAACTCTCTAAAATTTAAACCCTCTATGAGTAATTAGCATGTCAAATATAATTACATAACTTACAACATGTCAAATATAATTACATAACTTACAACATGTAAGTTGTACTCTATATAAAGTGTTGTTTTGGGATGTTCACTTTATTATATATAGTTTATTTATTTGTCAATATCAGAGTAAAGAGACTCTTAGTGTAATATATCATGATACCCCATATGTGGAGTTGAGAGGTGTAGACCCTTGATGCGCTGTCTCTTGTATCAAGCACATTGGTCGAGGATGTCTCTTATGGGTATGTGTATGGGCTGGCAACCATCATAACTTATTACGTGTGACACTACATCTACGTGGCTCTTTCTAAGTTACTTTAAATTGAGGGATGTTCTATCATGCTACTAGCATTAGCCATTATCTCCATTGTATTTGTCAAATGATTCGATGATAATCACTTATTTGTTTTTTGTGTTGATGATGTGGATAGTCTAACACTCACTCTATTAGCCCATTATATTCTAGTGAAAGCCGTATTACAATGAGTTGGCTTACATAGGGCACGCCTACTAAGATTATGGTATCGTTTTTATAAATAAGAGGGCACACCCATATATTTAGGAATCTAATCTACAAGTAAACAATCCTCTAAATAGTATCCTCTCCCTCCCTCCCCCCTCCCTC
>BJCO01461885.1:0-16597 GCA_018326465.1 Flaveria floridana | reverse complement strand
GCCATCACCTCTGCCGTCACAACCATCACCGAACACCAACCACGTCCTTCGGTAACCAGCACACCACCACCGGCGCAAAGCAACCGCCGCGACCACCGTCGACCGTCACGCCCACAAGCGGCGGTGGTTGCGTTTTGTATATCAGTCGATCAACACTAGAATCCAACGGGCCAGCGAGTTGTAACGACAACCCATCAACGTTCGCATCACCATACAGCGCAAGAATTGTAACGCATCACCATCGATAGCTCTATATCGTTGATATCCAGATCTCCGCCTTCAGCGAGGCACTCCGCCGTAGATCCGCGGCAGCCGGCGGCGAAGGTGGTCGGAATCCAGCTGAGGCGGTGGTCTCCGGCTGTGGAAGCGGCGGCGACGGCGGGAGATGCGGGGGTGATGGTGTGGATTGTGAGGATTACAACACAGATCGTGAGGAGACTTAGGGATTTCGATATTTTGGCCGTGGTGATTCTCTCTTTAGATCGATCTATTGATTGACTATTATCGTTTCTCTCTCTTTGTTTGAATTTGAGATGAAGAGAGTTGCAGGTGAATGATAATGGAGGTGTAAATGGAGGTTTTAAAGGGGAGCGTATTGTGTGAAGGTGGGAGTGTTTGTGTGTGTTTAGTCCTTTGAGTTTTGTGTATGTGTTATTTTACACCCTTAAGTTGAACTATAATGCATTATGAGTTCTTTTGATGCATGTATTATGTATATGACTTGGAGTTTTAAAGACATCATTTTAGGAGTTTGGTGTATTTTTAATTGAGTTTGTGGTATGATAATGTAGATGGAAGCATTGTGGTAGCTTGTAATTTTTTTTTAAGTTGTGTTTGTTGCGTTTATCAGTATAACATGTTTTAGTATGATTTTATATTATTAAATGATGACACTTGTGAGAAATTTGACAGGTGTGATTTTATGTGCACATTGGTAAGTTAGATTTGGTGCGGTCTCCTGGTTTGTTTCTTAAATCTAACAACATATTGTTAAAATTCTCTTTTGATGTATATTGTTTGTATAAGTTCATTTCTAATGAATTCTTTTTCTAGATTGTAAAATATGATTTTTGATTTGGGGTAGATGGGTGATGAAAGTGGAGGAGATGGTTGTTGTGTTTATTATTTATTTTATTGACTGGATTTCAAAACTTTTATTAAATTTCATTAATTATAAAATTTGAATTCTATCATCCATTTAGATTTTTATGTATTAGAAAAGAAAAAAAAATAATATCAAAATGTCTCTTCGTGTGTCAATTATCTGTTTTTTATAAAAAGTAAAAGTAAGACTTACAAAGATTATTAAATTTAATATATATACATCAGACAATTAACTTATTAACTTCTTTATGCTTTATGGTTTTTAACCATAATACTTTTACGTATTTTCAACATATTTATTTCGTTTAACTGTTGTGTTACAACGTAATAATCCTAAATCGGCTTGCTTATTATTTTAATATTTTACATTTCACGTTCGCGGTTTAACATCTTATTCGATTTGTTTTTTGTTTTTATTTCAATACGAGCTTTTCTGGTGTTGGTGGTCATTGATTGTGGTGTGACATTAATACTACTTGCCATTGTTTTACGCCCCCGCGCAACGCGGGGGCTCAATACTAGTTTTAATCAATATCTGGATTCAGAGGACTGATAGCGTTATCCTTAACTATCAGAGGTCAAAACTGAAACTTATGCTTTTCTTCTGGGGTGCAACACACAAATTCATTCTTACCAATTACCAGCACACCCCACAGGCACACCTCTCTCTCTCTCTCTCTATCTCTCTCTATCTATATATATATATATATATAAATATATATACATATACGTATATTTGTATTTATATGTTTGTTCATTGATTGAGTAAGGTAAACATTTTCCTTGCATCCTTCATTTTTTGGGATGTTGCAGGCAGGCGCTAGCTGTCATCGGTAAGTGCTAATTTTCCTATGTTTACATAATAATAATAATAATAATAATATTCCTTAATCAGCAATCTTACTTTTTGCTGCCATCACTTGAAGATTTTGTAATCGATTTTTCCGTTCTGATCGATTGATTTTCCCTTACAAGTTTGGCGTTTCCATGGTGGAAAACCCTAGATGTTCGGATTAATTTATGGTTTCTAAAAAGAAAAAAAAAAGTGATTTGACGGTGTTTGTTACTTGTATGAATGATTAGTGTTTCCAGTTTTGGTGAAGCAAAATGATTGTTTTCCAAAATTTCTTATCTGAAGTTATCCAAAATAGGATTAATATATTTTATATGTTATTGTTTTTAATTAGTGAATGAATGAAATAGTTGGATGTGTGCTTGGGAAAATTAAAGCAATGTTTCTATTTCTCTGTGATTACTTTCTTGCTCTACTGGGAAAATGACATTTCAACATAATAATCCACAATGACATCATTGTTTATTTATTTTCATGTTTTTGCATTTTTACTATCATTTGTTTGCCATAAAACAAATTAATGATATCTTTTCTTCTTTTATAATTAGAGTAATCATGTAACACTTAAGTGCGTTTGGGTGCCTCCAAGAAACTTATCTAACCAAAAATAAAACTGTACGTGAGCTCTCGGTGAACAAGTCACACAATATTCGTTGATATGAAGGCCGGGTTTGAGTCAACTTATATTCCTCGGGCTTCCTAAATTTTTCTACAAAGAAATCATGAACAGTATGTGTTTTGTATGTAATTGAAGGATATTTTGATGGTAAATTCTGGGGATAAGGATCCGAGTTGTAAATGGACATTCACAGATCATCATGTACTTTGCTAATACTCTGTTTGGATAAAAAGAGAGACCTTTTCTTCCTTGCATATGTTCAATTATTGGAGTTGAGAGAAATTAAATAAGGAAATGATGAGATACCAAATCTTTTTCTCTATTTGACAATACCCTGTTTTAATGGTTGCAGATCTAAAATCCACTTGCATTCAATGTAAGAAAACTAAGTGAAAACAAACTAGTTTTCAGACATGGAGTGGAATACAAAGTGGGAATGGGAAAACCATGAGGCATTCACCTCAAAAGTTATTACCACAAGTCCTAAGAAGCTACAATCAACCAATTGGGAAGAAGACATTAGTGAATCTTATAATCTATCTGCTTCTGATGTGGTGAACTACTCATCAGCAAAAAGCTCAATATCAGCTTCAACTGGATCTTCGTTTAAAGAAGGAATAAAAATGTCCAAATTCTTATATGGTGATATAGGAGGTGAAGTTGATGGAAAATCTTCATTGTTGGAGCCTTCAGTTAACTCGGGTGAACCCTTTATCGGTTTAAAACTCGGTAAAAGGACATATTTTGAGAATAATTTAGGCAGGAGTAACTCTAAAGTATCATCCTTTTCAAATATTCCTTTACCATCTGTATCATCTACAGAGAAAAGAGCCAAATCATCTTGCCAAAGTATACTGTTTCCACGCTGTCAGGTTGAAGGGTGCAATCTTGATCTTTCATCTGCTAAAGAATACCATAGGAAACACAGAGTTTGTGAAAGTCATTCCAAATGTCCAAAAGTTGTTGTGTCTGGTCTCGAACGCCGGTTTTGCCAACAATGTAGCAGGTGAGCTTATCATGGCATTTTAAATCGTATTTTGGATATCAAAGGGGTGTTTTGATTAAGAGAACGGGAATGGGAAATTGAGAAAGATAGATGGTGTTTGGTTTGAGGGTATAAGTTTTTAGGCTAGGAATCATATCTTCAAAATTAAGGATGCTCCTTACCAGCAAGTCATGCTTAATCAATTGTGTCAAAAAACCTCAACTCTAACATGGCATGCTTAACCCATGAAACCTAGACTCGACCTGTGTAACCCGTATGTCTAAACTGTTGGTAGGTTGTAAACATGTTTTCGAGGGTAACGGATTGGATGGTAGACCCATATCCACAACCATAGATGGACACAACTCCTTTATTAACTGGTTATGCAGTCAATGCCTTTAGACCCAATCCGAACATGCTTATTTTCTTGTTTGGTTCATGTCATGTCAACTAGATGGGGTGGGTTTAGAAAAATGATCCCCATTCTCATTCTACCATCTTACGGCAAATCCAGCACCATCTTAGCTTGTCAATGGATCTACCCTGAATATTTTGACAGTTTCAGTTAATTTTTTTAAGACTTTTTCATTTGATAATTGTTCTTCAATGATTGGCATAGATTTCACAGTTTAGCAGAGTTTGATGAAAAAAAACGCAGCTGTCGCAGACGGCTTTCTGATCATAATGCAAGACGCCGGAAGCCAAAGCAGGAGATAATCCAATTTAGCTCAACAAACCTATCTTCATCAATTTATGGTACATGCTTTCATGTTTAATTATGAGATGATGTAAAAGCAGGCCACCCAACTATTCAACTTTTTTCCATTAAGGTTGCCCAACTTTGAAACTATTTTACAGACCACCTAAATATGTATTCGGTTTTGATATTACCAAATCTGAATACACACACACACACACACACACACTAGATGATGAATATGACTTTAAATGTTTTGGATGAAATAAAGAACTTTTTGGTTACTTTCAATATTCAATGAAGTAAAATTTATCCATAGGCCAAAAGCTGGAAGTAAATTTTTTATATAGCATTTTTTGGGTCAAATTTAGCTGAATATAGGTAGATTTTATACACAAGGCCGGTTCAACGTTTTTTGGAGCCCCAATCGAACAAAATAAGTAGGGCACTTTCCAAAATTTTTTTTTTTAATAAAACTCTCATTCTTTATCTGGGCTTGAGACCGGCAATAATAAACTAAAACTTTTATAGTTTGCAGAGTTAAATATTTGCAATTATATATTGTGTATGTATAGATGTTTTGATTATATTTATTTTTCTAGCTTTATTTGATGTAAATTCGTTAATGAAATATTCATTTTTTTAAATGGAGCTTTATGGATTTGTGGTGAGACTCAAAAATTTAGAGCTTCCTGGATTTGTGGTTTTTCAAAAGTGCAGGCCCAATATTTTTTTTTAATGGGGCCCTTAATTTTGGGGGTCCCAAGCCCAATGCACTGTTGTTAACACTATTGAGTCGGCCCTATTTATACATAAACATATGATATTGTTTTCAAGCATGCTATGTAGCATATTACTTTGTCCTTTTACGTGTTATACTTTGAATTTACTTTACATATGCAGGTGGGACACAACAGTTGAGTTTTCAATCTAGACCTGCTATAAGTTCCACTTGGGAAAACTCATCAAACTCCACATACTCTATGAAAAACAAAAAATCTGGAATCCTTGATGGCATATCACAGTTACCAAACACTGTCAATATGCCTACTATTGCTTTCAATAGACCAGTGCCATCAAAGGGCACAAGTGTTGAGGTTCTTGATCAAGGTTTGTTTTCTTTCTCCTTACTTTTGTTGGTTGTTAATAATTATCTTGTGACCATTTGATAATTATCTTGTTATTGATTGGCATGATTTAAATGTTGGAAATGAA
Source organism: Flaveria floridana (assembly GCA_018326465.1). Taxonomy (NCBI): domain Eukaryota; kingdom Viridiplantae; phylum Streptophyta; class Magnoliopsida; order Asterales; family Asteraceae; genus Flaveria; species Flaveria floridana. Next base: position 11,124 of record BJCO01461885.1, on the reverse strand, counting down.
ACCTGATCAAAAATGTGAAAATCATAAACCATGATGACTGAAATGTGCTTTCCTTGGTTAAATCTTTGTTTGATGCACTTATCTTGGTTACTTGTTGCCTAGCGGTTTATAACATCCCTCCTTTTATCTTTATAGATCTTACTTTTTTTTTTTATCTTAGGGTTTGAATTTTTACGACCTTTCCATTTCTTTTTTCGTTAAACTGAGGTTGATTTTTTAATCTTAGGGTGTGAATTTTTATGACCTTTCCATTTCTTTTTTGCCGAAACTGAGTTTTCTTTTGTTGATCTGCTTAAGAGAAAGGAAGTCCTAATACTAACCAACTTAAGTTGATGCGTTCACTAAGCTAGCAATTTCACATGTTCATTGTAAAATGCATACGCCTAAAGCATGACATACACATTATTTATTTCTTGATGCTTAGCTAACAATGTGTTATATTTTTGTGTAGTTCTTTTGCAGTTTATTAATGTATGAAATTATAGATGGACTATTTTTCAAACTTCTTACAAATACGAACAATAATTCATGGACAAGTTTGTTTGACCTTTGGACTTGTATAATTTACCTCATCAGGAGAATTGGTTTACCCCTAAAGACATTATCTACGAGAATTGGCTTATTTATCAAATAATCAAATATATGCCGTTATATTACTCTTTATGATTCTATTATTTATTATTTTTATTTTAATATCACAGTTCCTAAAAGAAGACTTGTTTATAATGCAGGGTTCAAGGAGTCCTTGACTCCCAATGTAGATGCACTCGACATACGTCGTGCTCTCTCTCTTCTGTCAAACAATTCTTGGGGTGTATTTGAGCATGATTTAAGCAGGCTCGACCACCCCCAGCCCATGGGATCTGATTGCCTGTACATGGGTCAACCTGGGCTGCAAACTTTTCATCAAGGTTTGCCACTTTCATCACCTGATTACTGGCAAACTGAGCAACAGTTGATCGGCCACAACATTCCCGCCAAACCTAGTAATGCGGCCAGCACTCAGTTCCAAGAATTTCAGCTTTTCAATCATATCTATTCAAACCCAATGGACGAAATTTTAAAGCCTCTATGATTTCTGAATTTTTAAGGTTTTTTATATTAGGATGTTCTTCTGTTAAGTTTGGTGCAAGGACCTAGTTCTTAATTCTTGATATCTAAAGTAGACATCGATTATCAACTTTTTTTTAGTTATGAAACCAACTAATGCTCTTGTCAGATCTATTTATGCATTTCTTCTATTGCTTAATATGTTCTTAAAATCCTTAAAGTTAGAATGTGGTTATAATTAGTGCATCCACATTAAGGCTGAAAACAAAACAAGCTCTTACGGTTGTAAAAAATAATGTTAATGAACTCGAAAGGTGTTCAGGCTAGAATAATCTGATAATAACTCAACTCATGTGTAGCCTAATTACATATTTTATAGGGCTAAGTAAAGCTCGATAAGAACTTGAGTCTAACTACATATTTCATATGTTAATGTTATTGGTATTTGTCCGCTAAGGAGACATTGGGATAGAGTACAGTATTGTATCATGTATGTGTGCATATGTGCAACCAGAAGCTGTGATCACATGAAAATCATAAACGTATAGTCTATTCCATACGGACTATGGTCATTCAACTTGGCACTTGGCAGTCCTTGAATGGTACTAATAAGGGTGCAAACAGGTTGTGTGAAACCTTAATTTGTTCTCTGAGTTTGATCCATCAAGAGTTATGTCTCATACGAAAAAGCCAAACCCAACATTCCACTGGATGGATCAGCTCAATTGATCAATGGAGCGGCTCCAAGGCATCCTGGGCATTTCTCTTGACCCGCTAAGTCCACTTAGTGGTAAAGTGAGGCTGTTAAGAGCGGTTGTCTCACATTTTTAGTAGTTTTGTTTAATAGTCTTATAATTCATGCTTTGGCAATTTTGTGAATTATCCATGTTTTCGTTTGTTTTGAAGACTTGCCCATCTCTAATTAGGCTGGCCATTGTATTTGTTTTCAGTGAATCCAACCATCAATTTCAGTTCTTAACATAATTATTTCATTTGCTTATATCTATTATTACCACGCCTATATAATCTTTAAAAAAAAAGGAATTTCACTTTTTTCTTTATGAACCTACAAAGTATGTATCCAGTATTGGGTTTCATTATTCCAACCAAAAACAAGATCATAAAGTTGTAATCTTAATTATCAACATTACATCTGAAAAACATTTATTGCCTTCTCATATAAATTTTTGTCCATATGTTGTCAACATATTAACTAGAACTAATATAAATGAAATCCCATACATACTGACATATAATTGGCACCTCAATGTATGAATGAAGTAGCTCCACCAACATACTTCATCCCTTTAAAAAACAAAGGAAATTCATAAGCAAACACTTTGCACAATCCAATAGCACAACATACTAATTTTAACACCCCTCCCTACTCTACACTTCATCACTCCTCTAAAACACAAGTGTAAACACACCCTACTTTCAGTGGTCCAAGCTTTCTCGTGATAACCTAAGCTTATGAGATAGTAAATACCTCATTAAAAAGAGTTCTAACGATCAACCAACACACACAAAAAAAAAAGGCAAAAGACCGCACCAACAGCAAAAAAGGTTGGTCATCCATACGTGTCAAAACGCTTATTCACATGATGACTACACCAAGTCAAGACGGTTCAAGCAAGAAAACTGTTCAAGCAAGAAAACTGAACCATACAAAAACCTTTTGGCTGATAAACCACAGCATATAAAATTAGATAAACAACTTATGCTTGTGTTCATAAGCAGAAAATCAGCTTATTGAAAACCGTTTATTTCAACCTAAAGGTCAATTTGTAACTCTAAATCCCCCAAACATCATCAATGTAAAATAAGTAATCTGAAATTAAGGACGCATGCATTATCCCAAATAGTCGATGGTACTTCCTGCTTATAAGAAAAACATAACAAGCAGACAAGATGTTTGTATTAAGAATCCTGAACACTCTGTAAAAAGGACCATCAACATAAAGCTTGCAAACTTGACGTCTAATGAACGACAGCTAAGGGGTTGTTGGCCATAAATAGGTTATGCTAGAAACAACTTGTGAATATAGCATAATTCACCCTAAGAGCAAACTTTGTAAATTTAAATCACCAAGAATAATCAGTTTTAAAAGAAACAAATATCAAGCTACTTATAGAAAACAACTTCACCCTAGATAAGGAGGTGTTGGCCATAAATATAGCTTATGTTAAATGTAAGAGATTTTCTTCATCCAAACACTCAAAAGGCACTTATCTGCGTTTGAAAACCACAATAAGCACATAAGTTGTTTATAAACAAAATCCTAATATCAATCCCAAACACCCCCTAATATACGCAATCGGCTTCAGGTCATATCAACACAATCCTGATTGTTTATAAACAAAATTATTGGATCCATATGCAAGTCGATAACAAAGTACCTATTTAATAAACGACATATTGTAGAAAGGTATATTCCCCCTAGAACACTTACCCAAGCAACCGAACCGACACATGGATCTGAATGTAAGATATCAGTAGACCACAAATTTTGTGATTTAGTAAACTACAATATGACAACACGAATAACAAAGCAGAGTAACTTGATAACCAGCAGCGACAGAAAGACGACGACGACGATGACATGACTGACTTTCAGACCCAAACTGAGCAACAGCTGACCAACTTCTAGAACTCACTGGAACATTAGATGAATACAAATCAATAGAAAGTAAAAAAGATGACAACGTAATTCAATAGAGCATAAGTTAAAGCATGATAATGATAAGACCCCAGAATAACTATTATTATTTAAATTATGAAAGTTACTATATAAATTATTAAGAAGGATTTATAATTAATAAGTATCCGATCAGATTTTAAATTGGAAAAGAAGATAAATATATAGAGCAAGTTAGCTTGGGGAACACGTAGGTTTGTTTTTATCCATAAATAGGGGGGGTTGTAATTTTATTTTATGCTTATTTTGGTTATTTAATTTGATATCGTCGAAAAGTTGGTACCTCTTGAAAGTAAACTGTGAGAGAATCTCTCAAGCATTAAATCAACCCCAATTTATGACAAAATCATATCCGCATCTTATCAGACTAAAATTATAAACTGACGAGATATATATTGGTAAATCGACGGTAAATGATTTGAAATATTTTTTTATTTACATACACGGCAGATTCAAGAAGGCAACAATAAAACATTTGAAAGCAGAAGAACAATGGAATTGAATATTTGACACAACAGACCTGATCATTGTTTTCTTCATCTGCAGGTGCATTCTGGGATTCTGGTTTGTCTGCACCGCAATTCTGTCTGTTACACTTGGTTCTAAAAGGGTAGTTGATGTTGTTACATTTGTCACACTTCCAGCTTCCCTCGGGCATGTCTGTTTCTGAAACAAAAATTTGTACACGTATAATTAGACTCAAAGGTCACAACCAGTCCTAAACAGGCTTATTTTTCTGACCCAAAAGAATGGGTATTCTTCTGGCGTGAAGCAGTCTCGATCCTCATTTCGTTTTCTTTAGTTACCAGTCCGATTTCAGGCAGTGCCAGCCATTTTTCTGCCTAATGTGAATTTTTTGTCATAAAATCTACAATTTTAATCATTTTCATTGAGACATGTATTTCATAATCATTAAGTACTTTACTCTAACACAGTAATATCAAATTTCTCCAACAAAAAGATTATTAGTTTTTTTTTTTATGACATAACTCACACTAGAGTGAAAGAAATTACAAAGCTAGCCATTAGTGTACAAAAGAACAAAAAAGATTAAGAAAAATGCTAGAAGGCAAAATAAATATATAGGCGTAGATTCTGCTCAAATATTAGACAGATTTGAACTGTAAGTCAGATCCTTGAACAAGTGGGTAAGGACTGATTTGCGACTGGCAGGCAGGGGTACTTCTGGTACCAGTCCTAACCAGGACAGTTTTAGAATTGCATTTGGTTTGAACTAGTTTGTCATGAAGTACTTACTGGAACTCTTGCCCGGTTTTAAATCCTGCATGTTAGCAACATTAAAATATATAAAACATTATATTTAGTGATGCAAAACATTGTTGAAAATCCTTCAATATGCCAAAAATCGAAATCATATAAATACATTGTCTCAAACCTGAGATCCTGGCTTAGGCGTATTGCATTTCCTCATGTTACAAACTGTTCTAAAAGAGAAATTGACATTTCCACATTTTGGGCATTCCCAGTCGTTTTCTCGAGTTCCACCTGAAATTTGAAACAATGATAAACAGATCATAGTATACCATAACAATATTATATTCTTCAAAGCATAAAAACAGTGGGATATAAAATACCTTTCTTTTGAGATGTCTCTTCTGGAAAAAATCCAGGCTGTGGTCCCTGTTGAGTTTTTAGAATCAAAAGATTGATTAACTTAACTACACATGCTATGGTTCAAGACCATTAACAATTTGTGCATGAAAACACCAAAATGTGTGTAAAATTTGGTGCAAACAGCAAAAGATCTCCAAGAAACCAAAATGGTGTAATTTCTTAAGGTAAAACTTTTCATCTTAAAAACTCAAATATCCACATATTAATTGAATATTCAACATGAAATATAATAAACTTATTTATCAAATATGTTGAAACTTATAATAACAATCTCATTGGAACCCTTAGAGTGGATATTTTAGGTTTTTAATTCATTTAGAATTGTCCCTAAAAAGCTTTTTAAATGAAAAAAAATTAATAATTCAGTGAATACAATATTAAATAGAATTGTGCTTTTTATTTTAAGAATTTAAATTATCTAGCGTAAAAAAATGATGCAACAAATTTGGTGCTTGCATTTAGGCTGAGATAGATCTAGTTTAAACATATTTAGGAAAAAATGCACTTTTACACCAAATAGGATACATGGTGTACATGTTTGGTGTATAATGTTAAATTTGGAGGTGAATGCATAATAATAGTTAGCATAGCTATAAGTTCAACTCCAGCAACAATAAAGGCATACCATGGCAGTCTGGCCCATGGGCAAACGCAAACCAAATTGATCCATCAGCTGAGATAAGCCATAGATACCACCTGCACAACCAGATGTATAATTGGTAAGCACAAGATGTCATAAAAACACATTGATGAATAGAAACAATAAGGTACCAGGAAATGCTTATCATCATAGAACAAACTGTGATAAATCATAAAACAAGTATAAACTTTTCTTTTATTAATTCATCTCAAGGCTATTAAACAATAACAAAAAAATTATAAACAACTACAGCAAATTTGCATTAGGTAAACAAACCAGGAGTACCAATTTTGATCTTATATTGGTTTCCTGTGCCCTTTTCATCTTATATCAATTCTCTTTTATCTTTTTGTAAATAACTATAATCTTATAGTATTTTTCTGTCCTTTTGCAGTTGAGTCATAGATATTTAGTGCCACTAGCCATATAAACAGATAGTAAGGTTGATAGACATGTCCGCTTAGGGGTTGAAGTTCAACTTTTCAGCATGATAACTAATCAGGTCGGGTTCGGATTGGTTAATGGTTATACAAACCCACCAACGTAAACCCAACACGAGTTAGATGAAATATAGAAGCCAATGTATTTTCTGTTAATGGAACATTCAAAGATAATCATAAAAGTATAATGGAACATTCAAAGATAACTTGCAGAAAACTTCTGAGGAACACACGAGAAAAACAGTAAAATAATCATAAACAACAAAAATTAGTCACACGGAGTTTTGTATGTTGGGCCAACCAGAATAAGGGGGCGTTCCAGAAAATTGCAGAGGTCGATATGGGCTCCCTCCAGCGAGGCGGTTGTTGTAGATGTAAGGATAAGCAGAACCACCAGACAACGGAGCATCGTAAGGTGGCATAGATGTTCCATTAAACAGGGAGGCACCATACGGCGGTACACCCACATACATTGAAGCGGGTGCAGAGGACCCTGTATAAGCAGAAGAGGAGTATCCTTGTGGGGTCAGTGCTTGCCTTGGAACAGATTTCTGCAATATGAACATTTGGTTGAAGAGTTAAAACAAAGAAAGATGACACAAAGATGACACTTACCATAGCATAAAATCAACATCAGCAATGCAACATATGGCTACACAATTTTTTTCATATGACCCCACATATTGGAACTACTTTATTGGCCACCCAAGTACTCATTCATTTCATTTAGACCACACCGTCCTAAAACATGTAAGATAACAAAAATACCGATATAAGTTTTGAAATGGAAAACAGAACTTCAATGAGATCTCAACATGTGTGTATGATTAGGCTTTAATCACACAAAAACACAATACCAAAAGCAATAATCGAGAAAAGAACACAAGAATTTTAACGTGGTTCGGTCAGAGTGTGTAACCTATGTCCACGGGGGCAATTAGGGTTTTCTTCTTTTTTTGAGCCATAATGGTTTAAAAGTACAAGAGATCATTATATAGACTATTACAATTAGGTTGAATCTCTTAACTAACAGGTTAACTAAACTGGGTCGCAGAGATAGGGCCAGCAGAACCCATCAGCTCCATTCTTGATTCTTGGCTTGGCCCAAAATGTACTGTAGCCTACACTCCACCATGTACTTGGTTGAGACATAAAGTAGTTTCAACATAAAGAAAGCCTTGATACAATAAGTTGAATTAGCCATCGGATACATTATCCCTAAAACTAATTATATTCATAGAAGGATTGAACTTCAGTATAATTTTAACAAACCATTTCCCATCAGTACTACTTATATGGTTTCTAAACGAACCAACCAGTTTTTCTCTCAAAGGTAATTAATTCGCGTGAGTTCCAGGCAATAGTTGAATGAAGATGCAAAGTCACAACTCAACCAAAGAAATATATAGTAGTAAGGGCATAGACAAGCCGAGTCGCTAGTGAGCTACTCGAAATCAGCTCGTTAAAAGCTCAAATTGCACCGGTATTGAAGCTCATTTAATAAACAAGTTTGAGCTTCATATACCAAATGTGACCAAACTCGTGAACCTAAAAGAGCCTGTTATTTATGTAAATTTACTTGATAAACTAAATACTATTATATATGATTATGATTAAAAAACTAAATAATATTATATATATATATATAATATTGTAATAATAAATATATAAATAATGTTATATATGTATAAATAAAAGAAAAAATGATTAATAAATAAAAAAACAAGCCAATCACGAGCCGAGCTCGAGCTTCCGAAGGCTCCGAAAGAGCGACGCCGAGCTTTAGCTCTCTTACATAAATGAATTGCGATCAAGCTTAGGCTGTTAGGCAAGTTCAGCCTCCGCTCGGTTACACTGCCCAAATTCAACTAACAATCATATCAAAAGATGAAAAGACTACCTAGCTTACAACTTCTTGCTGCAATGTGTGTAATAAATGGATTGTGCAACTTACTGAATTATGATCAGCTGGTCTAGGTTGTGTACAGTTACGCATATTGCAAGTTGTCCTAAATGAGAAATTGACATTCCCACAGCTGGGACAGGTCCAGTCATCTTCTCTACGACCACCTGAAATCATAAAAATCTCAAATAAATACCAGAACTTATATCCACACTTCATTATAACATCAAAGAAAAATTAACAAAAATGGGCTTGAAATTTCAGAAATGGGTGTCATTTCTGCATTAAACATGCAAGTATAAATACCACTGTAGAGTAAGTGTCATCTTTCACAAAGTAGAAGTATTGATGCCTTTCAAAATTTTAAAGTAAAGAAATTTCTCTGCATATATAGTTAATGCCTTAATATAAACAACTAAGGGTGTATTTTGGAGCTCGTATAACTTAATAAGACCGGAAAGTGGAGCAAAATTAGTTCAAAGTTTGAACCAAGAAACCTCCAACTGCATTGGAAACCTCCTAAACACCATCCCAATTTGTTTTAATGTAACATGAGTAAGGAAGTTTTGGAATTGCTTATAAAAAACTTCTCATGCTTTCTGAAATAAGCAGGAAGTGATTAATCAGCTATAACAAAGCACAATGCAGAATGTAGTGTTTATGTTTGCTTCTATTTTAACTTTTAACAAACAATGATAAGATAAGCAGTTACCGAGTGTTTGACAATTCTGCTCATTTAAGGATTAAAGAGGTACATAATCAGGCAGGATCGGATAGGTAGTTTGAACAAGAAATTCCCAAACTGCTTTTTTTAGATTGTTTATGTCACAGACGAATAAGCAGATAAGTTTAGAAGACTAGAAGAGTACCAATGTACTTTCTCATTTGTCCCAAATGACAAATTAATAACTTTTGTGCTTCGGGTCATTAAAAGATGATCTTTGTCTGATTGTTATTTGGCAAACTACGTAACAGAATCATAATTATATGTAAAATAAAGTATATTGGTGTTGTATGTTAAAGAATCATAGTTGTAAGCAGTTGGCTTATCTCCAAACACTTAAAAGTGCTTATCTGTTGCATCAAAACACAATACGCAGATAAGCCGCATCCATAAGCAATCCAACACCCCCTAAAAGTAATAAAAAATCATAATCAACTAGACACCAAGTGTGAAATAAAATCATGTCAACCTTAATAAAACCCTCCCCAAATGACCGGTTATCATATGAAAAAGTTACTCGAAAAAGAAAAAAAAAACAAGTGGGCGTTTCTCAGCAAAGCCTTATTAATTATAAGCACATATAGCCCAATAAAATTTGCAAGTAAATTCATAAGATAAGCAGCATAGTAGGATCATTAAATACTGTTGATGTAACAAACGAATAAAGAAGTAGCTGTGAGAACTGAATGAAGAAGAAAAGGTAAGAGAGTAGCTGGCATAATATATACATACATATATACATATATATATTATGTATATGATGAATTGAGCATACCATCGGTTCTGGCACGTTTGACAGCGGAGGAGTTTCTGTTATCAACCTAAGAAAGCACAAGACAGAGAAAATAATAGAATACATGGTGAAGAAATTATAGAAATTGATGAGTTGTTGGAAAAAAGCCCTAATGTTTCATGTTGGATAAAAAGGATGACATTGATGTATAGGGATCGAGGTGCATAGAATAGAAGAGAGATGGGGCAGAAAGTAGAGTGTGATAGATTATACCTGAGACATGACGACGACCACCGGAGCCGGAGGAGAAATTCGTCGGAGGAGAGGAGCGGAGCAGACGATATATCATATATATCATATATATTATAATGGGTGGGTCATGGGTGTATGTATTGAACCCCCTCCATGTTCGATAGGGCCCAACTACAACTCAAAGTTTTCCTTAGACTTAATTACACGGGTGGTCCCTGTGGTTAGGCCAGATTTCACTTTTGATTCTTAGCTTTCTGAAACTACATGGTTGGTCCAATAGTTGGCACAAACGTAACAAACCTGGTCCCTGAAGTGGATGTCCGTTAAGTTTGACCGTTATTGCATGTAAAATGACCCAATTACCCTTTAAAACTAAATATAAACCCAATTCCTTCTCACGATCGAACAAGGCGGCCCGTGTTACCCAATCAACAGTGACGCAAGAACCACCGTCCCCGTCATCAAACTGATCACGATCCCAGCGACGGCGCCGGAGCTCAAACCGCCAGAGCTCCGTTTACAGTCCTTCAATGGCGGACCGCATAAATTCTCATTACCTTCGAAAGATTCAGCCCCCAATTTCATCCCACCGAAATTGGGCAACACCCCAGAGAAATTATTGTACGAAAGATTCAATTTATCAAAGTGGAATCCACTGATTTCATCAGGGATTTCACCGGAGAGATTGTTGTCACTAAGATCAAGTTGTTGCAGGTGGCGTTTGGTACAGCGGGTTCAGGTATTGACCGGGATAACAAGTTCCCATGAACCCTAATGGAGATCAATCGCTCAAAGAGGTTCCAAATAAACGCCGGAACAACTCCGGCGAGCTGATTATCCCCCAAATCGATATCCGATAACGACGAACTGTAACCGATTTCTAAAGGGATTGAACCGGAGATGGAGTTAACTGAGAGGTATAGGCTTTGAAGGGCGGAAAACTCGCCGATCTCCGGGGGTAGAAGTGAGGAAGACTTGGGTGGTGGCTGATTGAAATGATGGGTTGAGCAAGGGGTATTTTAGTCATTTTAAAAAGTTTAACAGTCAA
>BJCO01461852.1:0-14111 GCA_018326465.1 Flaveria floridana | reverse complement strand
GCTTTGGAAGCTCCTTCCAATCGACGGCAGGTACAAACATCTCACCTCCCATCTGTCGGTGCTCTCACGGCAAACCTAGGAACAGTTAAGCTTCTATTCATCTTCATCTTTCCTCTATTGTGTTATCTCTGTCGATTTCTAAACCTGTTAAGTTTTCTTTGATTTCTTTGTTCTGGAAACTTTGTTGTTTGGTTGATTCAGCACCGTGATTCTCTTCTTTAAACAAAAAGCTAATGATTCCAACTGTAGTTAGGTTTCTTTGTGTTCTTGATTTACATAAACTTAATCTGAAGAGGAAATCTGATTTCAACAAGATGATGATGATTTCTAAGGCAGACAGTCACTTGGTTTTATCAAAATTAATTTATATATGGTTCATTAGATCGAACGATTGCAAATTTGAATCTTTCTTTCACCAATTGTGTTATTCAACGATGGTTCAGGTATGATTTTTTCTTCTAAAATAATTGTTCATCATGGAACAATACAGAGGAACAGGAAAATGAAACCACAAATCGTCTTGCTTGATTATGTTTCAATTACATTTATCTAGGTACTAATATGTGTGTTGAGAAGATGATATTACTTAGGTTTAAAATAGTCTTTTGTCAAACTTTAACTTACTATTCTGATTTTGAAAAGACTGTACACATGGAAAAGCAGTTTCAAAGGTTATTACATTTGTTGTTTCATTGTTGAAATTGTATGGTGCTTTGATTAATTATGTAGATGCCGAGCAAGGGTCATTAAACACTTAAACCGGATGGTGGGATATGTAATACCGATTATGACATCGATGCAGCAGACTCATGTTGCAACTTCTATTCAACAACCACCTATAAGGCCTGTGTAAGTGTTCTGCATTATGCCTAATTAGAAATAGAAGTCTAATCGAGGGTTTTTGTTGAATTATTTGGTAAGTGAGTTGAAGTTGAAGGGCGTTTGTTTGGGTTCAAATCATATTGTTTGAAAGTTCAAGTTTTTTGGAAAAGTTGGAGCTTTTTTAAAGCTGATAGTATGCTTCAGTTAAACAATGAATAATAGGCATTCTTTACTGATTGGTATTCTTTAGTTTCCTTGCTTTGGATGTTCTTCTTCTTAGGTTAGTAAGTTTGATTATCTGCTATTGAGATTAGGGCATAAACTCTAGTGACAATGAGGTAGTGATTGTTGTTAGATTGAAAACTATACTGTAAGAAGTAAGAACAAGTAAGCAGCTAGATGTTTATGTATGATTCTCTGTCTGTTCAACAATAAAACCTATGCTTTTAACTTTGCATTTCAAATCTTTTCTTTAAATGAGTTCATACAGAGCTTAAATGTTCTGGGACGACTTACTATGTTGGATATTATAGCAAGTCCCAAAAATAGTAAGTGAGAATTTTACAACAGATCCAAATCGCTTATGCGCATAAAGCACTACTCTTTCTGTCGCTATTAGAAACAATTCGTAGGATGTGGTGTAAGTAGTTATGTTATAATCCTGGTTATCGTTACTTGATATGACTTATGAGGAGTATGAAATGATAAGGGTTATCATTTACTTTTTTTGAGGGCAGTTTATCTAGGGTGTGCCAGATCATAAATTGAGAATGGAGGTAATATTGTCCACATGAACAGTTTTTGACCAAAGTCAATGTCATCAATTTGCTGTAATGATCAATAGTGAATATTTTATGATTATATATATGATCTGATATAGAACTCTTGAACAAATACACAAGCTTAGCATATATGTACGATACTTTGTGGTAAGTCCCTAAGGTCATAATAGTGTGATATATGTGCTGATATAGAACTCGTTATCTGCTTCTGCTGCCTTATTAACTAATTATGAGACCTGGAACCAGTTGTTTGTTTAATAAGTTTTGGTGTGATATTATTAATCAATATTAAACTTATGATATTTCTTGAACTTGTTGGCGTGTGATATTATTATTATAGCTGTGAAATTCTTGGCTGAATCTCTATATAACCTTCTATCAGTCCATGTGAAACTGTTTTACAGTCACTGAACTTATGCATACAATGGGGAGAAGGCATTAGTTTTGCTATATTGTCACAAGATTGTTAACAATAAAAACCTTTCCTTTCCTGTCCTTTGACTATTTCCCTTTTGAAGGTAATTGCAACTTCTTCTTAATTTTGTAAATGATTCCAATATTATGCTACTGGCAATGATGATACCCTTGTTTTTGAGCATTTTAAGAGGTGTGTTTGGGAATAGCATAATAGTCTAATCTACATTATGGACAACATATTGGGTCTTTTCCATTAACTCATAGTAGTCTTTCAATCATGTCTATACACTTTTGGCTACAATAAAACTTCAACAATATCTATTAATTATAGTAAAAATTACTGTTTTGCCATTTCAGGAAAATCGAGTCCCCAAAAGCACGGCCAAGACAAAATGTTGACATAAAAGATGGTACCCCGAAGAAGCAAAAGCAATGCAACTGCAAACACTCTCGATGCTTGAAATTGTAAGTAATTCAATTACTATTTCCCTCAACCATAAAGTTGGTACTTGTGAACTTGTATAATCCCTCATGAATTTTCTAATTGCTGATGATATACATATTTGTTACTTTGGTCAGATATTGTGAATGTTTTGCATCTGGAGTATACTGTGATGGGTGCAACTGTGTTAACTGTCATAATAATGTGGAAAATGAGCCTGCTAGGAGAGAGGCTGTTGAAACTACCTTGGAACGCAATCCAAATGCATTCAGGCCTAAAATTGGTAGCAGCCCACATGCAAATCGTGATAATAGAGTGAGTTTCTCACTTTACAGTTCTACCGTGAAAAGCTATGCTAGTATTCTTTCTGTGGCATTTTGATGCAAAGGCAAAGCAATTTGATGCAAAAGCTTTACGTTTATGTAATTTCTGATGTTACATATTCACACAGGAGATTGTGCATAATTTTTAAATAGAAATATATATGTTATTTCTAGTTGTCTAAAGTCTAAACCATTACTGCATGATGATTGATATTATACTTAATTTACTTGCTTTCTGTTATGAGATATGCAGCTCACCTTGGGTTAGAAAGTTTGAACAATTTACTTGTGAATGGGTTGATTGGGTTATGGTTTATCACTTTGTCCCTAATATGTCGAATAAACTTTTTTTAGCTAAAATGGGAGCGTTAAAACTGATTGAAAGTTGCCTAAAGTAGACATTTGTTTTTTACAACCTTTTGAAAATTTTTATTTTGAAAATATTATTGTTAGTGTAATAAGTAATAACACAGTTTTTGCTTATATTGAATGCATTAACTGGTTACAGATAATGGACAAATAATTTTTGAGGGTACCCAACATGTACTAGAAACTTGTTTCAAAGTGAATTCTATTTATCTCGTCACTCAACCCACCCTTATTGCCACCTTTCACAAGAAATGAAAATATACAATTAAAGTACTTTTATCTATAGTTCCCTTTCTTTGTAGAGTCCCTTTTTGTGGTCATATTTAAATTACCTAAGTGACAAAGTTAAAGCATTTCCCTTTGGTAAGTCTCTTACCAGCTCATAACTATGAATCAGTGTTAGTGAAGGGCATCTAAGAATATTTTCTATTAAGTATGTGCACTATAATTTGTTGCAATTTTCATGGGACAAAGGAAGTAGTACCATTGATATTTGATTCATCTTCTCCCTTTTATTCTTTTTTGGAATTTCTTATACTCAGGAAGAGGCTGGGGAAGTTGTATTGGGAAAGCATAACAAAGGATGCCATTGCAAAAAATCAGGATGCTTAAAGAAATACTGTGAATGTTTTCAAGCAAATATATTGTGCTCAGAGAATTGTAAATGCATGGATTGCAAGAATTTTGAAGGAAGTGAAGAAAGACAGGCCCTTTTTCATGGAGATTCAGCCAATAATATTGCATATCTTCAGCAGGCAGCAAATGCCGCCATAACCGGTGCAATTGGGTCCTCTGGTTATGGTTCTCCGCCAGTCTCCCGGAAGAGAAAGGCCCAAGAACTTTTCTTTGGTGGGCCTTTAGAAAAAGATTCATTAATGCCCAGGCTTCCACCATTTCAACAGGTAATTGCGCACATAGTTAGTTTTTAAGTAGTTGACTTCAACATTGACTTCAAGCTTGTCTTGTTATTCAACAGACAAATCATATCAAAACATCTGCCCCTTCCACTTCATTGTCTCCTCTTCCTGGCCCACGTGTTGCTAATGCCACATCAGTAGGCCCTACAAAATTTACATACAGGTACAAGTTGTAAACTCTTTTCTTTTCTTTTGTAAAAAAATATAATTAATTGATTTGGTAAGTATGATTACAAATTACAAAACAATATTATTACAGTGATTTTAATCTTTGAATAAAAATGCTTTACAAGATGTATGCATATAAAAGCAGACTTTCCATGACTTTTGACCCATTTTACATTGCTATAATTTTTGTTTGACCAGTTTGAGATTAAGCACAACCAAAATTGATCTATTAGCGAACAATTGGGCATTTGACCCGTTCCCTTCTGTATTGTGTGAAGGTCACTTTTAGCAGATCTTATCAGACCCGAAGATATCAAGGAGCTTTGTTCTGTTTTGGTTGTATACGCAAATGAAGCTGCCAGGGTGATTGCTGGTAAGTTCACCAATCTTGATGCTTCTATTTGGATGGAAAATGATATTCTTTTTTGTTAGTATATTGACCACTTTGTTGCCTACATAATTTATTATAACAAGATTGTAATTCCTGTTGGACTTTGATTGGATCGTGTCACACAAAAACAACCTATTTGCCTCTTGACCTTGATTTTTTCCTTAAAATATTGATCGAAAACCATATATCACATTGATCCCTACACCTCCTTTATACTAAACAATGACTTAATCACCAAAACTCCTAATCTAATATGGAATTAATCCTTACAAAATAAAAACTCATACTATAAACAAATAAAGATATGCTACCTAATTACTAATTAAATAAACTAACAAACATGAAAACATTATCTTGACTACAATAACTCCAACTTCTTCAAGTTATCTCAGTCGGAACTCGAAATTATGCCAACAAATCAACAATCATCTTTTAATTTCAAAAATGACCATCACAATCTTCCACATTCTATCTCAAGAACTCGATTCCTTTTTATTACCTTTAATCGAGGTCCACACGATATTGTTTTCACCATATATGTCTTTCCTTGCTTCTCACAAGCTAATTGATCTCTTGCTTTGGCACACACATGTACCGTTCTTTGCATTTGCTTCACATGATATAACTATAGCATATCCCGCTCTTGTGAATTGCCGCATTTATTCAAGTGATCCACCTCTCTATACTTGGTTATTGCACACATATGTAATCTTCTCGAATTCTTCTTGCTTTACTAGCCTTCACATAGATTTGTTTAAACATCGTGAATTACTCAGGTCTTTCACGCCTGATCGAACCACACATGTTGTGATTTTAACCTTTTTCTCACCTCCGTAAACGTGCCTTCTTGCTAAGTCGACTAATCTTCTTCGCACAAGATTGATCCATGGTTCTTCAACAAAACCTGTTTGTCTTTGTATTAGTCACCTCCTTAGTTGAATTACATAGCGTCTTTTTCTTGATGCACTTAGAATCTCTTCTCTTCTCGGTTGCAAAAGACATAGATGTGATCGGTCTCCTCTTGCTGCTCATAGTTGTTGCTAACTCCTCTGCTCGATCGCTTTTCTTCACCACCACACAGGCCTTGATCTTCACCTCGCTTTGATACCAATTGTTGGACTTTAATTGGAATGAGCTACGCAAAAACAACCGCTTTGGGTCAACTCTCGACCTTGGTTATTTCTTTATTATTATTGATTGAAAATCCACACATTACTTTGATTCCTGCGCCTTTGTTTATGCTAAAACAATGACTGGATCACCAATACTCCTAATCTATTAAGGAAACAATTCTCCTAAATTAATAGAGTTAGTTACACGATTGGTCCTTGTCGTTTGCCCATATTGTAATATTGGTCCTAACTTTTGAGAAATTACAGGTTTGGTCCTTACTGTTTGCCAACTTGTAACACGATTGGTCCCTGACACTAACTTCTGTTAAGTTTTTTAATTAAGTGGATGTGAAAAGTCTAAAATACCTCTGCACTAAAAAAATATTTAAAATATAAATTAAATTATATGGACCCAACTTTTTTAGATTAAACAATTACACACACACACACACACACATATGTCACCATCACCATTAACCCACCACCACCACCGACAACCCACCATCGTAACACTACCGGCATCACCACCATTACCTTTGCCACCGTACTACCACCGTAACAATATCGCGATCACCACTATTACTTTCTCCACCGCACCACCACCGTAACATTACCGCCATCACCACCATCACCTTCTGTTCTGCACCACCACCGCAATCATAGTATCGTCGTCGCCGATAATTGCAAGCATCACCACCGATGATGGTGATCATACGGAGGAGCTATGCGGACAGTAGCTCCCACTTGTGGCTCACGTTGTTGCCGTACGCCTGGCTGCACAACGACTCGAGCCCCGACGCTAGTCCGACGAGGACGGAGTAGCTGGTAATGTTGGTGAAACCACCGCTCGGAAGAAGACGAGACAGTTCGCCGCTGTGATCGGAATCACCATCGATAGAAGCTCCTTGAGCTCCTCCATCACCTGTAAATAATCACATGTCGATCAATAGTTTAACGGTTAACAATCCGGTGAATGGAGCTTAGATATTCAATCATTCGTATTAACAAACAGTGAGCGAAGTTCAAATTTAATCAAATAGATAAACAAACGATGAACGGTGGGGAGTGAAGGGTGGTGGGCATGGTGGTTGTGGGGTGAGGAAGAAGAGCTAATTAGGGCGATCTTGATGGGTGATAGTTGTGGGTAATCAATGCTAATCCCGGTTGTGGTCAGCCGATGATAATTGTGGCGATCGGTGGTGGTGATGGTTCGGTGGTGGGGGCAAGAAGAGAAGAGTGGATTGGGGGTAGGAGAGAAGTGGGACCCACTTTATTATACATTCTTCCTTTTAGTGCAGGGGTATTTCAGACTTTTCACATCCACTTAACTGAAAAACTTAACACAAGTTAGTGTCAGGGATCAATCGTGTTACGAGTTGGCAAATAGTAAGGACCAAACCTGTAATATTATTATATTATATATATATGAATAGACAACATTCATGAATAGGAAATTTTTGAGTTTTTCAATTTAACCCCTAAACTTCAAGTATATGTGTTTGGGTTAGTAAATTTTTGGTTTTTTCAATTTAATCCCAAAGCTTCAAGTGCTTTCATTCTTTTTCTTTCAACTTTTTTTTTGTTGTTCTTTAACTTTCATCGTTGCATATACCTTTGTATTCGGGTTTTTCGATACTTACTTTTAAAACGGAGTATGCTTTCGGGTTTTGCAGCGGAGTAGCAGTCGTTTTTACGATGACGTGCGGATTTTATAATGAAATACACTTTTGGGTTTTACGACCAAGTGACATTCAATTTTACGACTGGGTACGCATTAGGGTTTTACGGCGTAGGGAACGTTGTCACGACATGCCTTTTATTTGTGTTTTGATTCTCAGGATTATGTCCCTATCGACGTCTCAGTTTGAGGTTGTACCCAACCCAAATTTTTGTGTTTTTTTGTTTTGGTTTTTTCCCGTTTTTTAGGTTTTGTAAGTGTGTTGATAAGCAGTTAAATCGGTGAAACATCGGATATCGGTCACTGACCGATATTTGATATATCGGTTCTCGCGGTGATATATCGATGAGATATCGGTAATTGCATATATATATATATATATATATAACACTAAAACCCATATAATCAAAAACTCAGTCCTAAACTCCTAATTCTTAAAATCATAGTCAAACACTCAAACTATTGCAATAATCCAATCAAATAGCAAAGAAATACTCAAATACGCGAAATCAGACCCACCCGATGGTTCAAACAGCAAAGAAATACTCAAATAAGCAAAGAAATACTCGGTTGTTGACCTTGAATGCTCCCGATGGTTGCTTGCGATGGTTGCTTGCTCCCGATGCTACCGATGGTTGCTTGCTCCAAGTGGTCCACCGAAATCAGCGAAACACCGAACCGCTCGAGTCTCCCGATGGTTGCTTGCTACCGATTGTCCACCGAAATCAGCGAAACATAGAATTTCAGAAACATGGAAGTATGGAACTGCTCCCTCCCGAAGTCCCAGCGATATATCACCGATATGGCCGATATTTAGAGCCCAAAATATCGGCGATATATCGGTCATATCGGCCGATAATATCGGCCCCGATATAGTGTCCGATTTTTTGCACCGATATGTAGGCCACCCACCGATAACCGATATATCGGTGATATATCACCGATACATCGGCCGATTTAACTGCTTAGGTGTGTTGACATTATTGTGATTGAGTTTGTAATCAGATTTCTTGGTGTCTTAAAGTTTATGAGAATAACCGTCATTGCTACGTGTTTTGGTGTCCGCAATAATATTTGAGATCGTGACGGAATTCTTGTCGCAACGCGACGGTATACATATCTAGTTTCTTAAAAGTTGGGACCTATATTTCAATATGAGCAAACCACAGGGACCAATTGTGTAATTAACTCAAATTAATACTTGCCAAATAAAATCTCATACTATAAAAAACTAATGATATGGTAGTATGCTACCTAATTAAATAAAGTAAATAATTCAAGCTCTAAACATATTATTTTGACCTGAAAGAACTCCAGCTTTTTCTTCAAGTTATCTCGATTGCAGTTATGTCAACAATTTCATTGGTAAGAAATAAAATTCTTTGGCTTTTCTTTTGAATTATTTACTAACCTGGAAGGAATGGCGTATACACAGAGGATGTTCGTGAGTGATGATCTTTGTGAACTTTGTTGTTTTAGACGAACCTAACCCATTAAAACAAATTCTCTAAATTTAGAATGTTATGATTTTATTAACATTGAGTTGAGGTGAAGATAACTTCTTTTTTTGACAGCATCATGCTGTTGCTATTAGGTGGAACAAGTCCTGTCTATTTCATGGAAAACTTAGGTCTAGATTGGAGCTAATGATTAGGTCAAAGTGGACTATGATATAGGTTATATTTTATCTCAAAAAAGGGTTGAAATTCAATAACCTATATAAAAGTGAAATTTATCTAAGATCGCACTTAGTGTATTCAAATGCTTACAAGTTACTTCTTTGTGTATCAATTTATTTAAAAAAGATTATATTTTTCAACAGTATACTTTTTTTTCCATATACAATGCATTACTTGTTTATAAACCTCAAAAAGAAATGGAGAAAAAGTGTTGGTTGGTTAACCAATCCCTACCTGGCCCGCATTACACATTTACATACTTCTTGTATCTTCTTTACTCTTGAGTAAAGGTTTACCTGAACCTTGTGGTCTTAACTCCTAAAACCGTATATGTGTGGTCCTTTGTTTAATAACTGGAACAATTATTTTTCAAAATGGATTGTGAAGCCAAGATAGAATACTATTTGAATGCTTGTTTTTTCTATAAGATAACCTCTTTGTCAATTAATATTCGTCAATGGCTTTATTTGTGAAGATACAGATGATCAGAGGGAAAGCAGTGATGCATCAGCACTCCAGGATCGAAAGCAGGGCCAAAATGAATCCAGCATGGAGAGACCGGTAGGAGATGGTGGGGCCCAGGCTGATAAAACTAGCCCTGATGAGTCTACAACTTCAGATGGTTCAAAAGGGAGGCCCATGTCTCCAGGAACCCTAGCTTTGATGTGTGATGAACAAGATACAGTGTTCACCTCTTCAACCTCTAATGGGTTGGGCTTGGGACCCAATACTGCAGGTACACCTTCTCAGGTGCCAACCGGTCAAGTAGTGACCGAGACCTATGCTGCACAGGAGAAGATTGTCTTAACAGCCTTTCGGGATTGCCTTAACAGGCTAATCACTTTTGGAGAATTAAAAGGTAAGTTTCTATATCTTCTTTTGTTATGTCTAATGGCTAAAATATATAAATAACAAATCCCTTAGGACGCGGAACGATTTTCTGTTTTGATGCTATGGGTAAGTGATTAGTTACATGGAAACTTTCTAAAAATAGAAGGTGATGTTGGGGGAGGGGGATGTTGGACTTGCATTTTCAAAATTATTATCCAGTTATTGCAGCTTGAATACACAAAACACAATAATCAGCTTTTAATGTTTTGATGTTTAGTTTTTCTTCAGATTATTTGATTATTAAAGATACCAACTGCAATGAAACTAGTTATTTAAGGACAGAAATATAAATAGCTATATACCCTTCAACCTTTTTTTTTTATTTTTTTTATTTTCATTTCATAAGTTGTCTTTATATATCTTAAGAATATCATCCCTGATAAATTTTTTTATTTGGTTTCTTACCTTTGTCACACTCAACATTTGATTATCTGACTGTTACAGTTTTAGACATTGAGAATATCCAAACACTGTTTGTTACCTGTGAATTATATGATTCCTGTCTTTTGTTCAATAATAACTATCAATATTTTTTTTTCACTAGTTTTAAAAGTTAAGATTGTTCAAACAATAAATCATAAACGCAAAGAAAATTATCCACATGACCGCCTTCAATGGATTACTTAATAAAAGGGTCATAATGTGAGGATTAATGGATAGGTTAATTAGTTATGGAATGGTGGTGGATTGTACGAATCCATGCATGACACGTATATATATTTGCATCAAAGACATCACCTAAAATATGTGACAGAACACTCTCTTTGTAATGCATTTATCTAAATGAGTCAAACAAGTTGGACTATTGTAATCAAGTAGTAAACGTGTTGACAGGATGTAAAAATTGATTACACGAATGTTGATGGATTAACCTGCTTATAAAATATTCTTTTTTATTTTAAATTAATATTAAACAGGGCGACAGCTAATCAATAAAACGGGTTAACAAGTCAACCTGAACACGACCCGTCAAATTAGACATGCTAAACCTATCAACCCGAAGACAACATTTATATTAAATGTGTTAGACGTAACAACCTAAAACCTAATTACTTTCGTGTTGGGTGATGCCATGTTTATTATCCAATGCCATATAAGCTCTCTTCTTGCTTTCCATCCTGCAGAAACACAGTGCTCTTCATTGGCCCGAAGCGAATTAGGAGGTCAAACTCATATGGAAGTTGCCGAAAGCAACAGCGGCGCCACACACACAAGTCAAACTACAAGTCAAAGTCAACCATTCAGCAATGGCTTCCCAAGGTCAACAATCATGGCTCCTCAAGCCGGAAATGCAGCATTCACAACATCTGAAGATAACAGTTTGCATCTGAAAATCCCTTTTCGTGCTGAAAACGGAGAACTGAAATTAAAACCAGAAAAAGAGACATAAAGTTCATTAGCATAAGTGTGATCATCAAATTATGGTAGCTGCAGCCTGCTTCTTATGCGAGTTAAGCCATTCTTTGTTTATGGCTTTTCTTTGATGCAGAGTTGAAAATTACACTTTTGCCCAAACGCCCCTCTATTGTTAGAGAACTAACATGAATCTTGTTTATTTTTTCTTAATTTAACATAATTTTTTTCCAGTGGATTTCACAGTTTTGAGCTAGGGTTTGTTATAGGCAGTAGTGATTAGTGAAGATGTAATGTAATATTTGCCTGTGTACTGATGTCCTAATAAACATTATTTCTGCTAATTTGTTGAGTATGGATCAAAATGTTAAAAAAGCTAGGTTTTTAATGATATAAATGATGTATTTGTAGTAACAAAAATGAGAAAAAAACACTTTTTATTTGTGACAGAATGTACTTGTAACATTAAAATATTCGTCTGTTTTGAAGTATTTCTTTGTAAGCATGCGACTAACATGTGGTTAGCTGAGGCCATTCCAGTTATATATTATATAACTATATTCTCTTTTTTAGGTCGTTACTATTTATACTCCGTTTTCTTAGAAAGTCAGATTTAAGTAATAAAAGAACTAAATACTAACCACCTAACATCATGTGAAATTTCCTGCATCTTTGCATTGAAATGTCTCAATATAAGATTAGTATTTGTCTTCAAGGGACTATTATGGTGGTTAAGTGGTTAATCTAAACATGTGTCGATTGTGATGTGTTTAACCACGAAAATCTAAAAAATTTAAAAAAAAGCGTAGTATTAATATTTCTAGTTATTTCCTCGGTGTCGGTATTAATATTCGGATCCATGAACCTTTTTTTTATAGTTGTGATTATATTTTGTTTTTTTGAACATCTAAGAACTCAGATTAACATATTTCTAATAGGCTGCGTCATTGAAATTAAGTTAATGAATAAGAGTATTTTCAACCCATACCTCATTCTCAACATCATCTCTGTATTTTCATAAGATAATTTTTTTTTACTTCATCTCATTCTCTATTCCCATACTTTATTCCTATAGTTTAAGTGGAAAAAAACTCATCCTTATTATATATTTTGTGAGTGAATGTGATTGGAAGAAAGATAAACAATAATTAAAAAATAAATAAATAAGTTGTAATTGATTGAATTGAGATAAAGATGATGAACGAGATGGGTGAGGTTTTCAGAAATATAAGATATAAGTTTAGAAAATGATGTTTTTTGGTAAATTTATAGGGATGGGAATGGATGATAGATATAAATGCTCTAATATATTTAAGAAATGTTATTTATAAACGAAAAATTATGACATAATTACTCCTTACAAGTTTTCATATATAGATGATTTATAGGTATTCCTCTGGACCATAATTATTACTTATTCATATTCATATTCTATGAAATAAATGCAACCATGTTTCTTTCTTTCCACTTTCAATCTTACAAACCTAGATATATCATTCACTTAACAAATCTTTTATCTCCTTGTAATGTATTAATGTAGTAGTGAATTTCGAATTAAAGTTAGCTTTTCTCGTCATTATCATAATCATTTGGATGTATATTGTTCGTATGCTGGCACAAGGCAAGACTTTACCATTTGTTTTGGTGGTTACCGTCGATTTGCTTGCACATAGACAAGATTTCATATCATTTACATACCACTCAATGAATTATGTACTCATACATGAAAAACATAATAATCATACAAGTGCATGACTAAAGCATACAACCAATTATGCAAAGCCAAACCTAACCATTCAATTCGTTTACATTTTAAAGAACACATTCATATGCAGTCTGCTAGTCCTAAAGATAATTTAAAAGAAGGGCATGGTGAGCTCATCCAGATTTTAGCTATCAAGTATTGTAAACTGGGAGACCTTAACTCTTGCGCTAGACCCCGCTAACAGTCTATCATAAGTTCACATGTGAACTAAGTTAAATTTCGAATAAATAGCTTGCTTTCATAACAACACCTACTATCTCATAGACTTTCATCCGAAACTATCGTTCGGAAGAAACTACAATTGCGGACGAAATAGTCTTTCGTCTAGTAAAGTTTCGTAAAGTTTCCTTAACACTTTCGCTCTATTCTTTCGAGCAAAACCAAACCTTTGGATGAAACCACACTTTTGTTTAGCGTTCATCTGAAATCTTTAACTTTCAGTTGTTACATAATTTTCATCTCAACTTTTGGTTGAAAGTTTGGGGACTTTCGACCGAACCAGGACTTTCGCCTAAGACTAAAACTTTACCTGAAACCAAACAATGACGTCTTCTGCTCCCTTTCAATTAAACCATGTCAGGTTCCAAACTTTTTACGTGAAAAACACATCAGAATCGAGAAGTAGTTATTGTGAATCCAAGGATCTCAATGCAGGAATTATCAGTATTAAAATAAATCAATTTAATGATCGCGGAATTATCACTAATTGACGTTTAATTGGTTTAATGATTAATTATGAACACAACCACAGACACACAATGAATGCGAAATCAATAATTATTCAAACGTGTTTCATTAACTATAATGTAATGATTACAAAAGAATAATAATGAATACTATAAACAATCGAATACAGTGTATCAAATAATGTTGATGTTGATGAGACGGCGATTAGGGTTGCACAATGGTATAACTAGACAGCCGTAATAATGATTGATTGTGTTCACCGAGATGTGAAACCTAGGACTCATATTTATAGATGTTTGAGTCGGCTAAGGAAAC
>BJCO01461818.1:0-11121 GCA_018326465.1 Flaveria floridana | reverse complement strand
TGACGAACAGAAAGACACAATGATGATACCTATGACATAATGATGATGTCAATCAATAACAAAATTAACAGAAATCATACAGTATAGACACAACGATGATCAAAATGACAAAATTACGGTGCAAAAATTAATATACTGTTTCAATTACAGTATATAATCGTCCGCATATGTACCAAACTGATGATCAATCTTCGACATCGGTGAAAGTAATTGATGTAAAGTAATCTTCAACAGATAATTCGATTGTTTGAATCTTCAATGATTGAAATTGATGTAAGCTGAAACTTCATACGTTTGAATCTTCAACGATAAATTGGAAATTCTGTTGAAAACCTCAATCGTACAGAAGGAGTCGATATATCCCACACCTTCATCTTAATAAATTAGACTTCCTAAAATACCCCTCCTTTCATTTTTAAAAATATGACACGTGTCACTAACTGATTGCTTCTCACACTTTTTACATAATGTTCTCTTTGTATTTAAACTTTTCTTTTAAAAAAAAGTATGATGTCTTAGAAAATTTGTTTTAATAAAAATTTGTTTCTTTAGAAATAAACATCAAAAAGTATCTATTTCTAAATTTTTTTAAAAATAATTTTTAATCAAAAAAGAATTGAATAATATAATTAGTAATTAATGGAGTTATTTAATAAGAGAGAGAAGCGGGAAAATTTTATTAAAAATGAGTGTGGTGTTGTCATGTGGCATCTCTAGTTATGTGGTGTTATCATGTGTCATCCTTAGTTACCATTTTATTAGAATAGGTAGATGAAGATTATAAACTATATATTTATTTTTATCATAAACACTTGTCGGAGAAGATGATGGAAGTGTTGTAAGAAGGGGTTAAGGGTGTTTTGGTAATTTAACTATATAATAGAATGACTTAATTACACGGGTGGTCCCTGTGGTTGGGTCTGATTTCACTTTTGGTCCCTAACTCTTAGAAATTACAAGGTTGGTCCAATAGTTAGCACAAACGTAACAAATTTGGTCCCTGAAGTGGATGTCCGTTAAGTTTGACTGTTAAACTTTTTAAAATGACTAAAATACCCCTTCCTCAGCCACCACCTCCAGTCCCTCGCTCAACCCACCTCAAATCAAACTATTTCAGGCACAGGAAAGGTGGGACCATATAATGCTCGTCGATTTCGATCTATCAACCAGATTATCGCCAAAATCACCATCGAAAACCAGATCTACACATCACACTTCATTACTAAACCCTAATCCGAACAACACAAATCGATTCTCATTCTTCTCCAAGTGCTTCCACCCTACGATTCCATCGGAAGACTCAGTACATCCCGCCGAGTCAATCACCAACTCAGAATCGAACTCTTTCGTCGGAACGGAGGAATACATCGCACCGGAGATGCTACACGGCAACGGCCACGGTTTCTCGGTGGACTGGTGGTGCTTAGGCGTCGTTCTGCACGAAATGCTTTACGGAAAAACTCCATTCAAAGGCTCAAACAGGAAGGAGACGTTTCACCGGATTCTGTCAACGTCGCAGGAGATCGCCGGAGAGCCGTCGCCGTTGAGAGACTTGATTCGGAGGTTGTTGATGAAGGATCCGAAACGGAGGTAATGGCGGTGGTCATCGGAGCTAAAAGGGGATGGGGAAGATGAAGTGCAGAGATGGGTTCACATGTTATTTTAGTGTTTTATATTTAGTTTTAAAGGGTAATTTGGTCATTTTACATGCATTTAACGGTCAAACTTAACGGACATCCACTTCAAGGACCAAGTTTGTTACGTTTGTGCAAACTATTGGACCAACCATGTAGTTTCAAAAAGCTAAGGACTAAAAGTGAAATCTAGCCTAACCACAGGGACTACCCGTGTAATTAAGTCTAATAGAATGGTGGTTAGGTAATTTTATATTTTTTTTTCTCTTTTTGTTTTTTTTTATTTCAGGGGTAAATTCGTTATTTTGTAATTTTGAAGAAAAAAATTAACTGACGTTTGCCCCAGTGACCAAAGATGTTATATTTTTTCAAGCGTTTCACTTCTAAAAATGAAAAGAAAGATGAACAAGCAAATCTAATGAATAATTTGTGTAATTTACTAAAATAAAAAATTAAAACTGCTTTCTTACGATCAACGTCCAAACATCCGAATATCTCGGAACCTGAACGAAACGCGAAAGACTGTAATCCTCATTTTAGGGGAATGAGAGATTCAAAAAAGATCGTATGAACACAAGAAATGAAGATCGATTCCATTGGCCCCCAATCTCTTTGGGGGTATCAATTCATCGATTTTTATTTCTTCATGCGACTTGAATGCACACCATTACAAGCTGTTAACATCAAATTCTTTGCGGTGGGGGTCCTCGTCTTCATCTTCTTCAACACACAAAAAGTCTTCTTGACCACCACCCCCTCCTTCCACCAATCTACTACACAATTTCCTCCTCCATTTTTTATTATTCCTCACTTGCATCGAAGATTTCAAATATAGGTGAAAAAGATTTTCAATTTTATCAAAAACCCTCATCAAAGATTTGATTTTCCATCGTTTTGATCGATTTAAAGATATGGGTATCTGTTTTTCGACCACCAAGATCAGTGGGTTCAACAGCAATGCCCCCTCTGTTAGCGGTGGCGACAACCCTGATGAACACCAGCAAAATCATCCTCATGGGAAGCATGATGGAGGTGGGTGTAATGCCAATTTGCATGTTAAGAAAGAACCCAACAAGAATCAACGTCAAAAACAGGATAGTTACTACAAACAACATAAAGCAAAGATTAGGGGTTTGCCTAAACGTCAGAAAAAGGGGGTTCCTTGCGGGAAAAGAACGGATTTTGGTTATCTTAAGGATTTTTATCAGCGGTATACCATTGGAAAGCTGTTGGGTCATGGTCAATTTGGGTATACATATGCTGCTGTTGATAAAGCTAAGGGAGATCGTGTTGCTGTCAAGAAAATCGATAAGAATAAGGTAGTTTCGTGCCATTTGGTTCTGAATGTTGGTACTTTTTTTTAGCTAGTTTGTGGTTATTTTCATGGTTTTCACATGTGAAAATCTGCAAGCTTTCAACATTTTGGGTTTATAATCCAAGAACAAGGCTTAATACATAACATTGTGATAATCATGTTCTTGGTTTTTGGATTCCTCACCAAAGAGTCGTTTTTTATTTATTTTTTAATCATCATATTGTTTGCTATAGCGGTTGCAGCATAATTACAAATACAATCAGAATTATGGATATCTAGACTTTGTGTTTGGGAGTAGGCATGATTACAAATCATGCAGTTAACTGTAAAACATAGTAATTTAAGACCCTTTTTTGCACTTTTGAAACAGATGGTTCTTCCAATTGCCGTTGAAGATGTTAAACGAGAAGTCAAAATCTTACAAGCTTTAACCGGTCATGAAAATGTGGTTAAGTTCTATAATGCATTTGAAGATGATTCCTTTGTATATATTGTCATGGAGTAAGTTTGTTTTGAATGTGCTTTATTATTCGGTTTTTAATCACCTTTGATGACATTATATCTTTGCAAAATCAAAGAAATGTTGGAAGTTGACTTGAAGACGTGTTTTTCAGGTTATGTGAGGGTGGTGAGTTGCTGGACCGGATTTTGTCAAAGTAAGATTCTCATCTACATGAAGTACAATCCCTTTATTCTATATGTTGACTTCTGAGGTCAAAAATTCAATTTTCTAATTTGAGAATGAATTCAGATTTTTTCATGGATTTGAAGGTAGAGTCCTTTAATCTGTAGTTTTTTATATAGCTTCATCAGAAGGTGATTATATTTGCTCGAAAAGTTTATAGAACATGCATAATTTCAAAACTGATAACTACTCCATTTGACTTCGTAAGTCAAATGATGTTTATACTTTATATACAATATGAAATTATGATTTTGGATATTTAGGTCCCATTTGGATATACGAGTTTCTTCATTCTTTGATGTTTATATACAATATGGGATTTGGATATACGAGTTTCTTCATTCTTTGATGTTTATATACAATATGGGACCCATTATCATATTTGTTTCTTTTTGTACCCTATTATTGGGAACATTAAAATTAAAATGTTTGTTCTTTGTTTTACAGGAAAGAAAGTCGTTACACGGAGAAAGATGCAGCAATCGTTGTAAGGCAGATGCTGAAAGTTGCAGCGGAATGTCATTTACATGGTTTGGTACATCGTGACATGAAACCCGAGGTTATAAAATTTAAGACTCTTTCCTGTTAAAAATTTAAACTTTACAAGCTGAAATTACCTATTCCCATTGCCATCACCAATGATTTCCTACCGTGTCCCTGCTAGAGGGTTTTATTACATATACGGTTTTATTACAACTGATTATTATAAAATCACTTTCATAACTCACTTCAAGCACCTTGTAGTTTTCACAAAACAAACATTAACATATGTATTCTAAATATGTAGAACTTTCTTTTCAAATCCCCGAAAGAAGATTCACCCTTAAAGGCTACGGATTTTGGTCTATCAGACTTTATACGACCTGGTGAGTACAGTACCAAAGTCCATTTTGATATTTATCTAATGTTGCTATTGTTTTCATGGCCACTTGTAATATGTCTATTTTGGCTGGAAATATGTCCAACTGATGCAGGAAGGAAGTTTACGGATATAGTTGGTAGTGCTTATTATGTTGCCCCTGAAGTATTAAAGCGTAGATCGGGCCCCGAATCTGATGTTTGGAGTATTGGTGTGATCACATACATTCTTTTATGTGGGCGTAGACCCTTTTGGGATAGAACCGAAGATGGTATTTTTAGAGAGGTATTAAGAAGTAAGCCTGATTTTAGGCGCAAACCATGGCCCACTATTAGCAATAGTGCTAAAGATTTTGTTAAGAAATTACTCGTGAAAAATCCCCGAGCAAGACTCACTGCTGCACAGGCCCTATGTAAGTATCTACACTATTTAAACCTTTTGTATATTTTTGTTCATTTATGAGATTGTTAGGAGATATAGATGATGTATAAAACTTTTGCAGCACATCCATGGGTTAGAGTAAATGGAAACGCTTCTATGATTCCTCTTGACATTTCTGTTCTATCCAACATGCGTCAGTTTGTGAAATATAGTCGACTAAAACAAATTGCGCTACGGGTAAGAATTTGTTTTTTATAGCTATCCCTCTCATGTGTGCTAGATTGTGAATAGTAAGTGATAAAAGAAATATGTGTGCTAGATTGTGAATAGTAAGTGATAAAAGATCATCTTTTGATGTGACAATAGGCATTGGCTAGCACTCTTGATGATGAAGAGATATCTGATCTCAAAGATCAATTTCAGGCCATTGATGTAGACAAAAATGGTTCTATTAGTCTTGAGGAAATGAGACAGGTGTGTTTACTTCACATTCTTTTTTCTCTGTCTTGATATCTTTTATTTCATATAACTATGTGAATCGTGATAAAATGTGAAATCTGCCCGGTTTATGGTAGGCTCTTGCTAAGGACATTCCATGGAAGATGAAAGACTCACGTGTTTTGGAGATTTTGCAAGCTGTGAGTTTTCAAATTTAGATCCTATTATTATTGTTACATATGATTATTTGATATCAGATAATCACTTCTAAAACACACATCCAAGAACTCCCAATTTATTGAAATGTTGTCACACAGATTGATAGTAACACAGACGGGCTTGTGGATTTCACTGAGTTTGTAGCTGCTACTCTTCATGTTCACCAGTTAGAAGAACATAACAATGAAAAATGGCATAAGATGTCCAAAGCTGCCTTTGAGAAATTTGATGTTGACAAAGATGGATATATAACCCCAGAAGAACTCAAAATGGTAAGCTATCTTGATCTCAAACATCCTACCTTTAAAATTTCAATATCATAGCAGTTTTTCACAAATCAAAAACCAAAGTAGTCCCTTTGTAGAATTAGTTATCAAATTTAAACCGTGTGTCAAATCATTCATGTATTTTCAAATACTTTGCTAAATTTTCTGCTAATTATTGATTTTGCAGCTTACGGGTCTAAGAGGATCAATATACCCGCTTTTAGAGGAAGCTGACATTGACCAAGATGGAAAGATTAGTCTCCCAGAGTTCCGCAGGCTATTAAGAAGTGCAAGCATGAGTTGAAGGAATCGTCACAAGCCCAACTGCCACTATGGTCCATGTTTCAGCAAGAAAAGAGAAAAACGACTCATCTTTTACCAAAAAGTTGCAATCTTTTCGACTATGGTCTGTCTTTGAGCTAAAGTTTTATGGGCTAGTGGTCAATGAAAAGGAAATAAGGAGGGACTTCATGAATGACATGCCAAGTGTGAGTTGCCTACATTTGTGGTAAATTATGGAGGTGGTTTGTGAATGTGCTTAGATGGTTTTCTTTCTATAGTTTGATGAGCATAAGGATGTGTAAATATATCCATCTATATATATTGAATTGATCGACACCTTAAACCGGCTCTCTCTTTCTCTAAGACCATGTGTAATGGGTGGTGTTTGACGCGAAGGACATACAACTACATATGTGGAAGAGAGAGGAGGACTTGGTCGTTGGCCTATTCGAACATTTGGAGTGGTCTATGATTTTTGAAGAGAGAACGAGTTTGTATGATCCGTGCATTGCGGCGGAGACGTAAACTCGTGGAAAAAAAATCTAACGTTTAAAAGTTGTCGTGAATCCGCACATTTAGTGGGGTGTATATGGCATACGTAACTCAGTATTTGATGTGTTTTACTAAACCATAACAAAATCAATCATTAGTATTTTTTATAGAATTATAGGTGGTAGTGTGTTCAAGTTGCGAAAGTGAAATTGACGTGCTTAAGAACTTAAAAAGAAGCATATGAAGTTGAGTCGATTCCATTATAAAAGTTGAAACTTATGATAAAAAAAATACATAAAAAGTTGATAAAAAGTTTCGTAGTTGTAAAAATGATTGTTACTAAACACAAATTTGAGTTCAAAAATTGTATAACTAAAAGTTAAAACTAATTATCAATTTAAATTATTCAGATGATTTACGAAATTAAATAATTTAGTAAAATAAATTTAAGACGAAAAAAAGGCTGGTGGTAGGGATTGAACCCACGTCACCCTCACCCGGCTTACAGTATTGTGAAACCTATCATTGGTTGTATGATTGTTAAAAATAATTCTACAAGAATAAAATGGATTTAAGAATCAACAAAAGCCTAGAAAAAAAGACCCACCCAAGTAAAATGGATTAAGAATGAAACAAATAAGTAAAAAATATAAAAGAAAGAGTATATTTGGATATGAATTACGCATCATATTTTTGACACCCCTTAATTCAATATCCAAATACACCAAGTTGATTACATAAAAAATCACGTTGACCGGAAAACAAACCTTTAGTAAACAACTCAGCAGGTTGTTGTTTGGAAGAAGTTCCAATGATTTTAATCACTCAAGAGAAAATTTTTTCCTAAGAAAATATTAGTTAATTCAAAGTGTTTTATGCGCTCATGAAAAAACTAGATTTGCTGCTATCGAAATAGCAACATTGTTGTCACAAAACAATTTGACATGAAAACAAACCGGCAATTTTAATTCTTTTAAGATAGGGGACAGCCACAAGATTTCACATGTGGCTGCACACATTGCATTATACTCTGCTTCTTCAAAGGATCGAGAAACAGTTGACTGATTTTCATTTTTCCAGAAGATCAATGAGTTTTCTAGAAAAATACGATAACCAGTCACTGATTTACGAGACTGCAAACACTTACTCTATTCTGAGTCCGCATACGCTGTAAGGGTGAGAGAAGTACCTTTTGTGAAATACAAACCTTTACTTGAACTCTTCTTTAAATACCTCAAAAGTCAAAGACCAAGTTTAAAATGAGACATGGTTGGACTGTGCATGTACTCGCTTAAAAATTGAACTGAATAAAATATATCCGGACGTGCGTGTGACAAATAAATCAATTTTCCTATCAACTTTTGGGACTCCGTTATATTTTCAAGCACCGATTCATCTTTACTGCACATATTGGTCGTAACATGATGTTGTTCTAAAGGTGTATGACCAGGTTTACATAACTCAATAAGAAATTCAACACAATGTTTTCTTTGAAATAAGCAAACTCCAATTTTTGTTCTAATAACTTCTATGCCTAGAAAGTATTTTAGTTCACCTAGATCTTTTATAAGAAATTTAGAATGTAACAATTCCGTTATGTTATTTATCTCATTAAGATTATTCTCTGTTATTATTATATCATCAACATAAATGAAGAAGAACTATTAACATAGAGTTATAAGATCTTAGAGTCATCACTCTTGCTTTGTTCAAAACCTAAATCAACTAAAACACTCACGAGTTTTTCATTCCACATGTGAGGAGCTTTTTTGATACCATAAAGAGACCTTTTTAACTTGCACACTCTCGAATTAGTTTTGAGAAATAACCTTCTAGAAGTGTCATGCATACATCCTTATTTAATGTTCTATAAAAGCACATTATTTATATTGAGTTAGTAAATGGGCCAGTCGTTTTCTAAAGCTAAGCACACAATACATCGAATAGTTACCATAAACACATTATTTATATTGAGTTAGTAAATGGGCCAGTCGTTTTCTAAAGCTAAGCACACAATACATCGAATAGTTACCATAAACACATTATTTATATTGAGTTAGTAAATGGGCCAGTCGTTTTCTAAAGCTAAGCACACAATACATCGAATAGTTACCATAAACACATTATTTATATTGAGTTAGTAAATGGGCCAGTCGTTTTCTAAAGCTAAGCACACAATACATCGAATAGTTACCATAAACACATTATTTATATTGAGTTAGTAAATGGGCCAGTCGTTTTCTAAAGCTAAGCACACAATACATCGAATAGTTACCATAAACACATTATTTATATTGAGTTAGTAAATGGGCCAGTCGTTTTCTAAAGCTAAGCACACAATACATCGAATAGTTACCATTTTAGCAACAGGTGAAAAAGTCTCATTGAAATCATTGTCTTCCAGTTGATTGTATCCTATGGCTACTAAACGTGTTTTAAACCTTTCTATTTCTCCTGTGGATTTGTATTGTATTTTGTAAACCCATTTGCACCCGATGCGTTTCCTATCTTTAGAAGGTTCAACTAACTCCCAAGTTTGATTTCCATTGAAAGCTTCCGTTTCATCATTCATTGTGGTTATCCAATTTTTATCTTGTATGTTTTTGGTTTGATACTTCTATTCAAATTAGATGTAAAACAATAGTTATCATGAGACAAATTTAAATAATAATTACTTTTTTGAGCCCATACTTGACTTTTCCCTCGATTACAAAATTATTTAGATTACTAGAAATTTTTAAACTTCTAGTTGACCTCTAAAGATTAGTTGGCTGAAATATCGGATCATTTCCCTCAGATGAGATGGTGTTATCATTTTGGTCCCCATCATTATCTACCCTACCAGTCCCTTCAGCAAAAGAATGTGGCTGCTGCATGTTAGCCTCCTTAGCATCAACGAAACCAGTTTGTGTTCAAGAAATAAAAAAAAGTTGATATGATTTTAAGATTAATCCAACTATAGGTCACTATTATTTAGAGATGAATTGTCCTTGAATCGAAAAATATTTTCATGAAATTTTACATCTCTAAATATGATATAGTTTTTTTTTATCTAGTGACAAGAGTTTATAACCTTCTTTCTTATTTAAATATCCAATGAACACATATTTTTTAGCATTACTCTCAAATTTGTTTGTTTTATTTAAAACTGTACCAAAACACAAGCACCCAAAAGTTTTTAAGTGATGTAGAGAAGGTGTAAAGCCATACATAAGTTCATAAGGAGTTCTTCCATTTAATATAGATATAGCGGTCTTATTGATCAGCTAAGGAGCTGTTAGTACACATTCTAACCAAAATTTACAAGGTAAACCACTGTAACAACATAGATTTAGAAATATTCAAAAGATGTCTATGTTTTCTCTTAGCAATCCCATTTTGTTAAGGCATGTAAGGGCATGAAATTTGGTAAATTATTCCATTATTTCTTATAAACATTGAGAATTTTTGATTTTTGAATTCAGTTTCATTATCGCTTCTCAGGATTTTAACTGTTTTTTTTAATTGGTTTTGTAGTATTTTAAAGTAACTTTCAAGATTATAAAAAACATCATCTTTATTTTTTATTAGATTAACCCATACAACTCTAGAATAATCATCTATTATAGTTAAAAAAAACTATTTGAAACCTTCCTGACCTGAAACTCTATATGGCCTCCATACATCCAAATGGATCAGATCTCCGATGTCTTTTGAAACATGATCACTCAAGGGAAATTGTTCTCTATGTTGTTTAGCTTTATAGCACGTGGCACGTGGCATTAATTCTCTTGAGATTTTGATATTCAATTCTTCTTTTAAACATTTTAAGACATGGTCAGATAGATGTCCCAATCTCAAGTGCCAAAGATTATAAACATTAGAGTATTGAAACTTGAATTCTAACGAGCAGGAAACTCACCACAGAAGTATAAGCCATCAAGATGGCTATAGTCACCAGGGTTCTCTTAATGAGTAAATCCTGGATAAGACAACTATGTTCATCAAAAGTGACACATAGCTTGTTGTCTCGAGCAAGTTTGTGGATAGACATTAATATAGTATTCAGGACAGCAAACACATCCTGAAAAGTGACATTTTCATTAAGCTTTATATTTTCTATTTTAGTAGTAGAATCACTTGTGCTATTAGGATGCTTTACTTTGATGTTAAGACTAGCAACATTTTTTGGATCTATAAGACTTTTTCCATTCATAATCATATGTTGGTTAGCCCTATAATCAACCACCCGTCCAGTATTCCCTTCTATAGGGAGACTAGAAGAAAATTTTAGATGTTTTATTTAGATAAGATTGACAAAAGGTATTATTACCACTTAGCTTGGACGAGTGATGCTAGTAGAGTTAGTTTTACTAGACGATTAATTAAGAGTGATGCTAGTAGAGTTAGTTTTACTAGACGATTAATTAAAGAATATGATATCCTACGATTTCAAAGCACCTCTAAACCATGTGACCTAATTTGTTACAATGTGAGCATTTTGTGTTTGGATTAGGCCCTTTGTTAGTCTTTCTTTTATTATCAAAGGACTAATTTGATATGAACTATAA
>BJCO01461808.1:0-12499 GCA_018326465.1 Flaveria floridana | reverse complement strand
CTACTCTTTACATTAACGAATTTATATTGAAATTAAAAGAGGAAGAACTAAGGCTTAAATACAAGTCTAAGAAGGGAGCATATACTCAAAATGCATCTCTGCATAATGTTGTT
The DNA here is from genome assembly GCA_018326465.1 of Flaveria floridana. Classification (NCBI taxonomy): domain Eukaryota; kingdom Viridiplantae; phylum Streptophyta; class Magnoliopsida; order Asterales; family Asteraceae; genus Flaveria; species Flaveria floridana. Next base: position 12,386 of record BJCO01461808.1, on the reverse strand, counting down.
CCCACACCAGCTTCTTCAGGAGCACCTATTCAGACAGCTTTTGCATCTAACACCTTTGGGCATTCCCAGAGTGGGTCATCTAGAAGTGAATCGTCTGGATATCAGGTTCTCAATGCAACACCTCTGACTCAAATAATACAAAGATAAAGACTGAGAACTTGGGGAATGTTACTGTTGAAGTTGCCAAGGAACATATGGACCTTCTAGCTGTAGTTGTGTATTCATATGATGGGTTGGTTGCTAGAAAAATAGGAAATTGTCATCTTGCTAATGAAGATTATGAGCAAGTTGATTAGGCTGAATTAGAGAGAATAAATATAATGTGGGCTCTTGCTAGTGCTGTTAAAAGAGCAAAGAAGTTCGTGAAGAACACTGGACAAAACCTGATTGCTACCAAGGATACAACTTTTGGTTTCAAACAAAAGTCACATGTTTTAACTGTGGATAAAAGGGTCATTTTAAAAGAGAATGTGTGAAGCCTAAGAAGACTGGAAATGGTAATCCTTTCACCTCAAACAATTGACAAGACAAGGAAAACAAAGCGACTTCAACAAGCCAGGGTTCCAAATCTATGGTAGCTCAAGGATATGAAGGACATGACTAGACTTTTAGGTTTATTTCTGATGGTGAAGCTAATGTGGCTTTGGTGGATGATCTCAATGATGATTCAGCAAGTGAAAGAGAAAACATGGCTGATAGTGCAAATTATGACATAGAGGAGCCATGGAAGCAGTGGAAAACATGATTAAAGATGAATTTTCTACTGCGAGCACAGAGTTTACAAATAATTAGAAATCTCAGTTTGCTCTAGTGGCTGACACCTCCGGCATGTCATAGGTAAGTACCAAAGATGAACTTTTGGATAAACATGCTTGTATAGAGTGCAATAAGTTCCATGAAAACATAGACTTAAAATTTGCTAAGTTGTTAGATCATAATGACAGTTTAGTAAATGACTTAAAACTATGCACAGAAGTTAAGCCGATGCTAAAACAAAATGAAAGCAACTTCAAAGAAAAGATTGATGTGTTAGGGAAGCAACTTAAGGAAATTGAAGATGTTACTTTTAATCAAGCTAATGACATTAAGTTCTATCTAACAACTATAGAGGAAACAAAGAAAGAAAAGACCATTCTTCAAGTTGAAATTGAATCTTTAAATCAGAAACTACATAACTTTGCAAGTTCCTCTCATATCGTTAAGAACTTAGTTAAAGAAAGAAATGGAGGGGGGAGGGATTGGTTATCTAGAAGTGCCACCACCACGTGCGATCCTTTCAAATACAAAATGTAGGCGCATAAATAAAAACCCAATCAAGGATCATATGGTGACCACTCCTCTAGTCAGTGATCTGGATACCACAGTTAAACCTATGCAACCGGTTATTGACCAGAGTGCATCAATATCTGGCACTAAAGATGAGGTAATCATTGAGAATTAGGATGAAGAATATGGTCATGCAACTCTAGTTTTAGGTTCCAAACTGTCTGTTTCAAAACAAAAAATTTCTAAACCGAGATCTCATAAAAACACTCATCATCAGAATCTCAACAAAAGAAAAGAAAGTGCCAATGAAAATGTGAAACCAATCAAATTTGTAAAAGAAGGTGAAAATCCTAAAATGAAGAAGAAAAATACCAATCCTAGACAATACTCTCCACCACATAAAATATCTCCCAGGATAATTGAATGAAGATCCTTCTATGGATGTGGAGAAAAGGGACACATATTTCCTAATTGTCCCTACTATCAGACACCTAGATAGAGGGTTGAAATCTTTTTCAAAAATAAACCAAGGTTTACAAAATCAAGATCAACCACTCCTCCTCCACACCACAGGCAACACAGACAAGCCCCTGGAAAAGCTGTGATGGTTGAAGTGAATTATGTTCAACAACTGGAGAATAATTTATAATCAGTTTCCCAAATATGTGATAAAAGGTTTAAAGTGATGTTTAATGATAACAAGCGCTACATACTAAAGAAGGAGTATGCTATCCCTGAGGAGCAAATTTTAATATCAGCTTCAAGATATAACGATCTATATGTCTTGGACATGTCAAAGGCTTCTACCACTGAATCTGCTGCACAGTGCTTTCTTGTCTAAAGCTACAGGGAAAGAATCCATCTCGTGACACCGGAGAATGGGACACATCAATCCGAGGAAGATGAACTACTTGGTTCAAAATGGTCTGGTTGAATGATTTACTGTAAAAAAATTTTAGCTTCTAGATTTCTGTATCTCATGCAAGAAAGGTAAACTGACCAAGAAATCTTATAAATATAAGAAAGTTCATTCAATTGAGGTACCACTAGAGCTTCTGCTTATGGATGTATTTGGTCCTATTAGTACCAAAAGTATTGCAGGGGACTCGTGCTGCTTTGTGGTAACCAATGATTACTCAAGGTTTTCATGGGTCATATTTCTTAAGGCAAAATTAGAGACTTATGAGTCATTCAGGGTTTTAGTTACTACACTGGAATCTTTGTATAAGTTGAAAGTAAGGAAAATTCATTTAGATAACAGCACAAAGTTTAAGAATCAGTGGATTGACGCCTTTTGCCGAGAAAAGGGTATTGTTCATCAATTTTCTTCCATTTATCCTCCACAGATGAACAGAGTTGCTGAACTTAAAAACCAAAACTTAATTGAAACTGTGAGAACTATGTTGACAGATTTGAAACTGACAGTTCAATTATGGAATAAGGCAGTTGCTAATGCATCCTACACCCTCAATCGAGTACTTGTTATCAAGCGTCATGGAGAGAGTTGTTATGAGTTGCTATAAGAACATAAACCGAATATGGAGTATCTGGAACTGTTTGGAGCTCCATGTATGTTGTTGAAGAAAAATCAGACCGGCAAGTTCAGTGAAAAGGCAAAGGAGAGCATTTTTCTTGGCTACAATAGTCCTGACAAACGGGTTTACAATAACTCTACAGGTCAAGTTGAAGTGTGGTGCAATGTGGATGTTCAACGCTACACCAACCCTCCTGTAAGGAAAGGACCATCATCATTCTTTGATTATGATGGATTTTTCAAGTCCTTAAATCTGCCTCCTAAACATTCTAAAGAAGAAGTGATTACTCAAATGATGTATGATGTTCATAATACTCCTGATCTGACTTCTGGCTCTACAACACCAATCGATGGCGTTTTTAGGACTTCAGGAACTGACCAAGAAGTCAGTGACCACTCCTCAGACAATGAGGAAGAGGTAAATGAAACTTCAAACAATGAGGAGCATAAGAACACTGGTGAAAGTTCACGAGTGGGTGGAAATGATTCTGTGGAATCTTCAGGGGCAAGTCAACTTATAGCCACAGAAGATGAACCAGTGATCACTAATTTGGAAAATGAAGTAGTTGTTCCTACAACTCCAGTGACAAGGACTAGTGTGAATCATCCCCTAAAAAACATTATCGGGGATCTTCTCTCTGGGGTGCAGACAAGAAATCAGCTTTAAACTATAGACTATGCAGCGGTGATAGAAAGGGATATGTTCATGATGGGGTGTATAAATGTTTTGTTTCTCAAATTGAGCCCAAGTATGTGAGTGATGCCTTGAAAGATGAGGCGTGGGTTAATGCGATGAAAGAAGAACTTCTACAATTTAAGAAACTAGGTGTTTGGACACTAGTTGATCGACCAAAGGGTGCCAAAGTAATCGGAACAAAATGGGTTCTTCGTCGCAAGAAAGATGATCAGGGGGCCATAATCAGAAACAAAGCACGGTTAGTGGTTCAGGGATTTAGATAAGTTGAAGGTGTTGACTACAATGAAGTATTTGCACCAGTGGTTAAAATAGAAGCAATCAGGATCTTCTTAGCATATGCATCCTACATGAAAATCAAGGTCTACCGACTGGATGTGAAGAGTGCTTTTCTTCATGGGGATATCCATGAAATCGTATACGTGAGTCAACCCGAGGGATTTGAATATCCTTACTATTGGGACAGGTTATATAAATTAGACAAGGCTTTGTATGGGCTGCATCAAGCCCCTCGAGCCTGGTATGAGAAACTCTCCACACATTTGCTGAAACATAGTTTTCATAGGGGAGTAATTGACTGCACGTTGTTTATAAAAGAAAAAGATAATGACTTTCTGATGGTTAAGATATACATGGATGACATAACCTTCGGTTCCAAAAGCAAAGTCTTATGTAAAGAATTTGAAATAGTGATGAAAGCTGAATTAGAACTGAGTGGCATAGGAGAAATGAAGTACTTTCTGGGTTTACAGGTGGATTAGACACCTACCGGCATTTTCAGCATCAGACTAAATACGTGGGAGACATATTGAGTCGTTCTGACATGGAGAATGCAACTATTGCTGGTACCCCTCTTGCCACGAATCACGATGTGACACCTGATGAAAACAGGGATCTGGTTGATCCCACCATGTATCGGGGAATGATTGGATCTCTTATGTATCTCACAGCTTCTCGTCCGGATATCATGTATGCCACGTGTGTCTTCTCAAAATATCAGTCGAAACCAAAAGTGAACCATCATGTTGGGGTAAAACAGATTTTTTTGTTATCTGAAGGGCACACCAACACTCATGTTGTGGTATCCTCATGATGATGACGTTGAACTTACTGCTTATAGTGACTTGGATTATGGAGGCTGTAAGATGAACTATAAGTCAACATCTGCGGGGTGTCGGTTCTTTGGAAGATGGTTAGTCACTTGGCAATGCAAGAAGCAGACCTCTGTTGCTCTATCAATATGTGAAGCTGAATATGTTGTTACGGCAAGCTGCTGTTCACAAATCATATGGATTCAACAGCAAATGCGGGACTACGGTTTGAAATTCACTAACACTCCTATATTTGTTGATTATTCTGCTACCATTGCTTTCATTAAAAATCTGGTCTAACATCCCAAAACTAAACACATTTGGATAAAATATCACTTTATATGTGACTCTTTTGAAAAACATTTAATAGATGTGATTAAAATTAACACGGACTTTCAAAGAGTCGACCTTTACACAAAAGCTTTTGATAAACCGAGATTTTTCTATCTATTAGAGGTTAACGGCGTCAAAAAGAAAGATGATGTGATTCCGGAGGAATCAAGTTCATAGTCTGTTAGCCTTATCTTTTATTTTTATTTACGTCAAATTTCAAATTTTATTTTTAGTCCTATTTTTTATTTTCTATCTTTCAAAATTTTAAAATCACAAAAAGATTTTTTGTTATAATATTTTAGGGGGGAAATAGTTTCTTAAAAAAAGGGATGGGCATGTAAGCTGAAAGGCAAGGACAACAAACCAGAGAAATTGAATCATTACTATGGAAAATGATATTACTCAGGAATCGAGTTGTTTGGAACACCAAAAAGACTTTCCTTTTTTAATTATTTAGATTATTTTAGTAAACACAGAAAATTATAAATCTAAGGTGTCAAAGCATAATAAGTTGAGAAATGATAGTAAGCTAGTCTGTTACCGCGGTTACATGGAGAAAATAGGTCTAGGGGGTGCAAGTCCATTATACGATGTGTTGGTAGATTCAACACAATAGACTAGTAGACATCATTGGTGATTCACTTAGACTAAATCAATCATCAAGTTGTAGGTTCTCATCTCTGGTCTGCACAATCAATAACGAACACAAACCTGAGCAATGAATATGACAAATTTCATAAAGCTTTAAAATAAAAGATAAACGTAATCAAGTTGATGACAAATGTCATTGCGGCGTTAAAAGGTCTTATCAAATTGCTCTAAAAAGAAGATAGGGCTTGCGCCTCTTTGCTGTGCGATGACACTGACCTGAGGCATAGCATAACCTATATATTCTAAGAATTCATTATTGTTTGCGACTCTCTATTGTGCAATGGCACTAACCTGAGGCATTGCATCTCTTTGAAATCTCTTCGAATAGTCTCTTCTTTACAAAAACACCTTCTTTGAGGTGCAAAGCATTGATTTGAAGCTCTGCTTTTGTTTACCACTAGACCGCTCAAAAATCACATGAGAAAGGTTGATTACAATATAAGCATAGGATCCACAAATACTCGTTGATCAAATACACCTAACTTATCACCGATGTATGTCAAAAATCCGTGTACGGATTTAACTGGACAAATATACTAAAAATCATCTTGGCTGCATTTCTCGATATTGAAAATCAAAGTGTGCAATATAACAGTTCTGGCATGATTTCCTGTTAGTTACTTTGACTCTTGGTAGAAAGAAAAAAAATAAAAAAATAAAAAATAAAAAAATAAAAAAATAAAAAAGATTATGTAATTTATATATACAAGTTTTTCGGTTATTGAAATATATACAAAAGGTCCCAAATAATGGTGATTTTGCCTGTGTGATTGTATATGAATCTTTCTCTAAATAAGGTTAATGCTCGAAGCTGTTGTACTAAGGGGGAGAAAAACTCTAAATGATTTTAATGTGTTTTTAACTCTCCTCAAATGAAAAATACAAGAATATGTTTTACTTTGGATTTACATTTCAAGTTTTTCCTGTTTTACTTATGTCTGAAATGTGTTAGTGTCGGACTATATAACAAGATCAAACTCCGTGAACGTCATAAATGAACTAAATCAAAACCATAAAAAGCTTGGTTCTGAAAGATAAAAGGATCACGTCTGAGGTGATCAATGTTTTAAACATAAAAGGGTCTCGTCTGAGGTGATCAAAGGATAAAAAGGTCATGACTGAGATGATCGATAGATAAGAAGGTTACGTCTGAAGTAACTATGTGCAAAACTGAGCCAACCTAAGTTGAATTCATGAGATTGGCCCAATAGCACGACTGGGCCATACTTATGGCCCTATCGCATGATTGGATCATGAGTATGGTCCAAACGCATGATTGGAAGGACGAGTATGGACCAATCACACGATTGGAGAAAACGACTGGATCAATCATTTGATTGGACTCCAGTCGCACGTCTGGACCATGTGTATCGGTCCAGTCGCACGAGTGAAAGCAAAGAGGGTATATAATCGGGCTCAATCGCTCCACTGCACTTCATTCTTCTAAAATTCTCTAAAAAAACCAGCGAGTGTAGGAGCCCACTTCAATTTTTCTCGTGTGATCTTAGCATTTATCTTTGATTACTAATCATGTGTCGTGTGATTACAGGTACAACTGTGATGAAATACAAGATATCCAATGTCAAAAATTGATTCGATATGCGTGGGTCATGCGATAAAGGCACCTGAGAATGAACTCATAAAATTGAACCCAAAATGAGCATTAAAGTGAAAATAAAGGACACCTAATGTTTTACCGGTTCAAGACGCGTCTAAGGACACCAAACTCGTAATTTTTGATGACGATTTGAAACAAAAGCAAAATTTTTAGGCTCGAACTGTCTGTATACGACTGGACATCATGATTTGATCGTACCATTGAACCAATCGGTCATCCAATCGTACGACTGGCCCAACCTTATGTCAAATCGCACGACTAAGCTCACTCGAATGGTCAATCATGCGATTGAGTTCAATTGTACAGTCTAATCATATGAATGGACCAGTAGCATGAGTTTATTTGTAATTTAAAACTTTCTCGTGTGCTGAACAGTACTAATATGGTTTTTGGACGTTTGTGGTTTGTGATACAGTGAAAATGGCATAATGGTGGATGATGAACACAAAGCACAATATTTGTGCTTATCTAAACACCACTTCGAGGAATGCAGCTGAATTTGTCAGAATCATCAACTTCCTGAACCGGTCCAGAATATTCAAGGCTATTTCAATAGCAAGTACCCCTTACAGATCAATACAGCAAACTTTTTGGGAGAATTTAGTAGTAGATAGAAGTGTTGAGCCTTATAGGATTTGAAGCTTGATTTTTTGTGAAGCCATTGATATAGGAGAGGATGATCTAAGACAAGTTCGAAAATTAGGAGAAGATGAGACACATCCAAACAAGCTACATCCACTAGTTGTTCGTGGTTGCTTCCTACGTATCAAATATACTAGAGATATCAATGCTGGGGTATTGAACAAGAGCAATATGTGTCCACCATTCAAGTATTTGGCACATTTCATACTTAGATGCCTTGCTTCAAGACGTGATGGTTTCGATGAGTTAAGTGATCAGATGCAAAACCATTTGTATACTGCAACCTATAAATACAAGTTAATTCATGGAAAAACGAAACACTTCAAGATTTTGCATACCCTAGCCATCCAGAGCGATTTCTAAAGCTATTCCAACTTCATAGTTCGTCCCCGATTGATTCCTACCTATTCTTAGCGTTATCTAATCATTAGATTGATCCGGGTTTGCGATCTCACTGATTGGATTACCGTTCCAATAGAATTCTGCACTATTTGATTCGGTTTTATGTTGAATATGTTAGTACTCCGTACGCTCACGGTCCTAACATCTAGGCTTGCTGCTGGATTTGGATCTTCTTTTGGATCTAGTGTTGGACAGACTTTTAGGCCTAGTCACTTTCAGTCTTGGGCCTCTACTCATGCTCCTTCATCACCATAATTTGGGCTTCATGTGGGTCTTTCCGATACTTGTCATACTATTGAGTCTTGGATCCTTGACTCTAGGGCAACTGCTCATATGACATCTGATCCATCTATTGTGTTTGGTACAGTTCCATATACAGGTTCTAAACATGTTGTGGTTGCTAATGGTACATCTCTTTCCATTTCTCATGTTGGTTTCTCCTATCTACGGTTATCTACCTATACCTTGTTACTCCGTTATGTTCTTGTCGTTTATGGCCTTGCCAAGAACTTACTATCAATCACACAACTACGGTGATTGATCATGCTATTTCCGTACTATTCTCATAGTTTGGTTATCTACGGTGATTGATCATCCTATTTCTATACTATTCTCACAGTTTGGTTTGTCTATACAGACTCATGCTAGGCAGCTCCTCCACCACATGCGAGCTAGTCCTCGTCAGCTGTACTCTCTCAATGCCACATTTTCCACTTCTCACGAGCTTTGGCATTCTGGTCTGGTCATCCGTCTAATGCTATACTGTCTAGGCTTCCAACTTTGTCATTGTCTCATTATGTTTCAAATAAACCATGTAATTCATGTTCTATTTCCAAATCTAGTCGATTACCTTTTCATTCTGTTGTATCGCATTCTACTGTTCCTTTATATGTGATTCATTATGATACCTGGGGTCCTTCCCCAGTTTTTTCTTATTCGGGATATTGTTATTTTATCACATTTATTGATGATTTTAGTCGATTTACATTGATCTATCAGCTGACATCCCGTTCTCAGGCTTTGGATTGCTTTCGTCATTTTTGACCTTTGGTTGAAAATCTCTTTTCATGCACCATCAAACATCTTCAATGTGATGGTGCACAAGTGTTGATCCATGGTGCTATGGCATAGTATCTTGTTGAGGCTGGTATTGCATATCAGATTTCTTGCCCTCATACACCCCAAGAAAATAGGGTGGCTGAATGCAAGAATCGCCACTTATCTGAGGTTGCTCGTGCCTTGTTGTTTCATACCCATCTACCAAATAAATTTTGGTATGATGCCTATGCTACTGCGGCCTTTCTTATTAATCGGTTGCCCACACCGGTTCTTCATCATTCTACACCTTATAATGTCTTATTTGGGACATCTCCTAATTATTCTTTTCTTCGTACATTTGGGTGCTTGTGCTATCCGTTTGTTGGTGACACAAGACATGATAAGCTTTCACATAAGTCTACTCCGTGTATTTTTGTGGGTTATGCACCTAGTTACAGTGGTTATCTTTGTTATGATCCTGTTACCTCCCACACCATTATCTATCATCATGTTGTCTTTCATGAGACAGTATTTCACATTCCCACTTCCTCCTCTTCCATATCTTCATCTGATCCCTCTCCATTATCCGATTTCTTCATTCCACCTCCCTCTTACTCTCCTTCTTCTAGCCATATCTTCCTCTTCTTCATCTTCACTATCCTCTTCCTCTTCTAGTTCTATTCCTTCTCCTTCTCGTCCTTCTCATCCTATGAATACTAGATCTCGTGATCACACTTGTCACCCTAGGCAGTTCCCAGATCATATTCTTTTTCATACCACCATAGCTCCTACTTCTGAGCCTTCCTCTTTCTCACAGGCTCAGCATTACTTTGTTTGGTGGGATGCAATGCGTACTGAGTTTGATGCATTGCACTCCAACCATACATGGGATCTTGTTGTTCCTCCTACTTCTGCCTATATTGTTGGTTGTAAGTGGGTTTACAGGATTAAGCATAATCCTGATGGTTCCATTAGTCGTCATAAAGCTCGTCTTGTTACAAAGGGCTTTCATCAGAATGAAGGGATTGATTATACTGAGACTTTTAGTCCTATGGTTAAACCCACTACCATTCACCTTGTTTTACCTGTTGATTTTTCTCGTGGATGGTCCATTCTCCAAGTCGATGTCAACAATGCGTTTCTCCATGGTGACTTATCAGAGACTATGTATATGTCTCAACCACCTAGTTTTGTTTACTCTACTCGGCCTCATCATTTTTGTCTTCTCTGGAAGGCTCTCTATGGTCTTAAACAGGCCCCTCGAGCTTGGTTTTCCAAGCTCTCTTCACCTTTTTTGTCTAGTGGGTTTTCTCAATGTATTTCTAATACTTCCTTGTTTGTCTATCAGCGTATGGTACTACTTGCTATATTTTGGTATATGTTGATGACATTATTATTACTGGCAGCTTTTCAGAGTTTGTTTCTACTCTGATTACTCGCCTACATTCCTAGTTTGCACTCAAGGATTTGGGTACTTTATCCTATTTTTGGGTGTAGATACTTCTTTTACTGATGATGGCCTTCATTTGTGTTAGCAGCGTTACTTACTTGATTTGCTACAGCTCACTGGTTTAGACCAGTGTCACCCGTTATCTACTCCAGCTATTTTAGGTCGACAGCTTTCTCGTTATTCAGGGGTTCGGTTTGCAGGATCCTACCTTGTATCATAGTTTTGATGGGGCTTTACAGTATCTCGTCTTGACTCGCCTAGAGACTGCTTATGTTGTTAGCAAGGTGTCTCAGTTTTTACAGACTCCTACTGATCGTCACTTGATTACTGTTAAGAGTATCTTACGCTATCTTCGTGCCTCTACCTCTCATGGTTTGACTATCCGCAAGACTGATAGTTTTGATCTTCATGGATATTCTAATGCTGATTGGGCCGGATGCCCTGATGATTGACGTTCTACTTCTAAGTTTTGTATTTTTCTTGGTCCCAATCTCATTAGTTGGAGTTCTAAGAAGCAGCATACGGTTGCTCGTTCAAGCACTGAGGCTGAGTATCGTGCTCTTGCAGATGCTGCTACTGAGCTTCGTTGGATTTTATCCTTGTTACGAGAATTACATACTCCGCAGTAACATCCACCAACCTTGTGGCGTAATAATATTGGAGCTACATATTTGGCTGTCAACCCAATGTTTCATCAGTGTGCAAAACACATTGAGATCGATCTCCATTTTATATGTGATATGGTTTTGCAACAGATGCATTGTGTTTGCTATGTTCCCATAGCTTCTCAGCCTACTGATTTGTTGACCAAAGGATTTTCCTCCTCTCGGTTTGACTTTCTTGGGTCCAAGCTGCATGTGACTCTTCCCCGTTCAGCTTGAGGGGGCATATTAGCCATGTGCTTATGGTTGAGATATTTTAGCATGTGCTCATTCTAGTTAGAGTTGGTTGAGTTAGTTTGAGTTAGTTATACTCTTCTATAGTCTACCACGTATTCCTATAAATAGTCTCTTCATCTCCATTCTTGAATAACATAAACAAAAATATAAAATCGTTCATTTCTTCAACCCTTCTAAAAGAACTTATTTTTTTAGAGTACAATAGCAGAAACAATGTGTATCGTTAGGGAAGACGCTAGCCCTAACGGTCAAAATTATACATTGAAGACGAGAAGAAGGATAATAAAGAACTATTGGAAATTACAATGGCCCTAGACGTGCTTTTATACTTAAAATTAAGAACCTAAGTAACTCAAAATGTTCGATGAAATTAGACCAAAACTAAAGTGTATTAAATGCGTACTACACCTTTTAAGTATTCTTAACATAGAAGACTCAAACTAAAATCACTATGAAGTCATTTATAGTATTCTGCCTAGCAGTAAACCAGATAAAACCAGCTTAGTAGATGCCATATCGTTATAAACTTTTAATTCGGTAGAAACTTGCATCTTTAATAGTCTCAAATACCCAACTTCGACTTTCGATATTTATTTATCTTAGATTTATTTTGGATGGGGTATGGTTTGTTGCGAAACTTCACATAGTAGGACAAAATCCCTTAAAGAAATAAGTCTAAAATCCTTCTTTACATATATTTATTTTTGTCTAAGGTTGGCAAAAAATCATTTTTCGAGCTTGGTGAAAAACCCCATTTTCACTATTTTT
>BJCO01461796.1:0-13714 GCA_018326465.1 Flaveria floridana | reverse complement strand
CTGGTGCAGAATGGAGTTCATCGCGACTGCAGCCGAGGGTTTTCGGCCCCCAAACTCATCTAAACCCATTTTGAGCCCAAATCGACCATTCTAAGCCTTAGGGAAACATACCATGACCTCATTCGAGCATAACCACGCATGAAATCAAGCTCCAAATGCATCATACACATACACAAATGCATAAAAACAGGTTTACACCGAAAAACTCGAAAAATAGGGTTTCAGATGTGTTCCAGCCCTAAAATCATTCAAAACGTGTATAAGAGGGGTCCTAGAACTCACCTTAGTAGCCTCCTCGATTAGAGCTTCGATTTGACCCGCTATATGTTGATTTTGCCTCACGAACCCGCTTGAACCGAGCCTTCTTCTCCCCTTTTCCCGTTTCTCTTCTTTCTCTCTGGTTTCACGAGTGTGGGGAGAGGGTAAGGGCTGCCCTCTCCCTTAAATACTACAGTCCAGTCGCCCGGGTTTCCCATGCGACTGAACCTTCAGTCGTGTGAGCTCCATGAGATTGGACACTCCAGTCGCACGATTGAGTTCCAGTCGTGCGATTGAGCTTCAATCGCATGACTTCCATGCGATTGTACGCTCCAGTTGCATGACACTCCAAATTTAAAATTTCCGGGTGTTACATGAAGTAAGGATACATGAATACAGTAAATCAATCTAAGATGTCCGAATTATATTAAAACTTAAACCGAACTGATTAAAGCTTAATCAGACCTTTAAATAAGCTTAAAAGTGAAATTCAAAGATAACTGGTAAAATAACAAATCTTGGCGTTTCTAATGACCTTAATCTTGATATGATTCTAGCTGTGTTGACAATCATTAAAATTTTCGGACTCACACAGTATGTATGCGAATGGACAGTGTGATGAACATCAATCGCAAGGTTGAACTAGACGCATGATTCAATCGCACGATTGATTCAATAGGTGATTCAATCGCACGATTGGTTCAACCGCATGTCATGACACACGACTAAACTCAGTCGGAACCACATGTCATACGGTTCAATCGTATGATTGAACCAGTATGTTAGGAACTGTTCAAATTCAAGTGTTCTTTCTTGTGAGCTGGTCTATCATGTTTGTTACTTGTGTTATAGTGAAATGGCTAATAGATGGACTATGAGTACTAAGCACAATATTTGTGCTTACCTCAACACGACATCTTGGAACGCTATAGAGTTTGTCGAGATTATAGAGTTTCTAAGACGATCCAGGATCTATCGAGCTATTTCGACTCCCTGCAAACCATACCGCTCTCTACAGTAGGCATTCTGGGAGAATGCCATTGTGGATCGTTCAGTTGAGCCATTCAGGATCCGTAGCTCCATTTTTGGCCAGGCATAGATGTAGGGGAACATGACTTGAGGAGGGTACTTGATCTGGGAGATGATGTGGATCATCCAACTAAGCTTCATCCCTTGACTGTTAGGGGATGTTTCTTGAGGATTAAGTAGGCTGGTGACATCAATGCCGACGTGCTTAATAAGAGTAACATGTGCCCTCCCTTCAAGTACCTAGCACATGTGATACTCAAGTGCATAGCTTCTAGACACGGGGGATTCGATGAGATGAGTGATCAGGTTTAGAACGCATTTGTTGCGTTAGTGCTAAACCACCCCTTCAGCTTTTCCAAGATGTTCTTCAACTACTGGAGGGAGAACATCGAGGCCAATGGAAAGGAAGGATTTTGCATGTATCCCCGGTTTCTTCAGATGATCCTTAACGAGAAACTACCCAACCTGCCCAAGACCAAAGACGATGAGGTGTCATTGGAGGTGATGGATGACACAACATTGGGCAAGATGAAGGTATATAGGGGAAAGCAGATTAAGCCCCCGGTGAGAAGGTTATTTAGGCATCTAGCCAACGTTGATTATGTAGCTACGGCAAGGAAGAGGTCGCGTCATGATGACAGTGACTCCGATGTCAAGCCCGTTTTGATTCCACATGATCACAAGGATGATGATAATGATGATGATGACCAGGATAAGGGTCAGGGAGGTGGAGACGAGAGCTCGAGTCAATTCCGAGCTACTGATACATCTACTGAGCAACCACCCTCACATCAGGTTGGTTCATCAGCTGCTGGTGGATCGAACCAAGCTGCCATCCACCAGGACTTCCTGATAAGTAAGGATATCAGGAATTTAGACCTAAAGGAAGAAGAAGATGACTATGAGGATGAGCCTCTTGTGAGACAGGTCGGTAGCAAGTGGGTAGTTACTGAGAGGGGAAAAGAGGTAGTTGGTACCAGCCAGGCTCGTTCTAAGGGTGGCGACACTGAGGAGACTGATCCCACATATACACCAGAACAGCCTATCAGCCCAGGGGGAGCAAAGATCACTAAGGGGTCAAGGAGGAATAGGATGGACCAACCCTATGGGATGAAAGGGAAACACCCAAAGATTATTTTGATGAGCTCCCCCGCTGCCACTACCACCACCACTCCCACTACCACCGCCACTGCCACTACCACCACCACTGCCACTACCACCACCACTACCACTACCACTACCACAACCACTACCACCGACATACCCACCACCATATTTACACCTACATCTTCCTCACCCTCAATACCCAAAACTACACCTCCACAAAGCATCCCGATCCCTACACCTGTATACACAACATCTATAACCACCCCAACCATCTCCCAAGATGGAACATCCACCACCATTCCACCTCTACAGAGCACTACAGTACCCACTGTTGGGTTAGAGGAACAGCTTGCGAGCCTTAACCTGCTAGTTCTCAAGCTGTTGGCGACTGATGATCTTCAGGCCAACCAAATGAGACAGCTTATGGCTGTGAATGCAGAACAGGGCAAGCAAATCGCCAAGCTCAAAGAGAAGAACGAAGCCAATGAACGGGCTTTAGTTCCAGCTCACAATGCCCTTAAACCTCAGAATAAGCTAGTTCAGGCATCCACAAAGAAGATTGAAGATCTGGAGAAGAAGAATAAGAGAATTATGCTGAGGTTGAAAGGTAAGAGGGAGGAGACCCTAAAGATTAAAGGAGATGGAGATGATGGTGATGATGATGATGATTCCAATGATGACGAATCTGATGATGAGGGTAATGAGGAGGCTGGTGACAGTGGAGAGGAGAAAAAGAAAGGAGATGAAGAAGATGATGAGCCTGAAGGTGATGTGAATGCATCAGCCTCAAATCAATCTGCTAGGGATAGGCGTATGAAGAAGAATCAAGGTCAAGGAGCTTCTTCCTCTGCTCCTCAAGCAGATGAGCCTCAAGATAGAGACCAAAGTGAAACTCAGCAGATGCTCCTCAAGATGTCGCTCCCCTTCAGCAAATCATGTTGATACATTATGTACCTAGTTTATGTTCTTAAATGTAAAAGTCTTTCATTTCTTACACTGATGTAATGTGATGACTTAAGGAAATATGATGTGCGTTTTGATGTTTTATTTGGCGTTGATTATATCATATTATTATTTTATTAAGAATGATTCATATGTATGAACATTATATATAGGTTTGAGATTGTTGTACATAGTTCTGAGTCAATAATGATTCAAAAATGTGCTCAACTTAGTCGTGTGGTTATTCATGCTAATGGACCATACTTATGGAATATATGCACGAATGAACCATACTTATGGACCAGTCGCATGACTGAACCAGGTGACACGATCAGTCGTATGATTTAGACATAACATTGACTCAGTCGCACGACTGAACCTTTAGTCGTGCGTATGAGTCAGACGCATGAGTCAGTCGCACGACTGAACCATGCTAATGGTTTAGTCGTATAAATTGACACTGAAAACCTATAAATATCACATAATTCGTGGAAAAACAAAACACTTAGAATACTATCATACCCTACCCGTCCAGAACGTCAAAGTTTGTCCATCTAAGTTCATAGTTCGTTCATGATCGATTCCAACTCATTCTTAATGTTTGTTTAATCGTTAGATCGATCAGGTTATTCGTTCTCACTGATTGGATCGCCAATCAAATAGAATTCCATGCTATTTGATCTGGTCTCACGTAGAATCCATTAGTAATCCATACGAAAACGGTCCTAACATGTGGTATCAGAGCTTTGGCTCGTGATTTTGTGTGGATTCGATTTGTTTTGGTGTTAAAATTAACGTTTTCAAACAAAAGATCCACTTTTTGCATCAAAAACGTGTTTTTGATGAGTGCGGGTGTTAAAGTTTCGATTTTCACCATACGGTAGACTAGGGTTCTTGAAAACTTAATATTTTGTGTCAAAGTGTTCAAAATTTGATTTTTTCCAGCAACAGCAGCCTCAGTCGCACTATTAGCTCAATCGCACGACTGAATCTCATTCACATAGTTCAATCGCACGACTGGACTCATTCGCATAGTTCATTCTCACGGTTGAGCTATTCTAGTCAGTTGACCTCAATCGTACTCTTCATTCGCACGACTGAATTCAATCGCATGATTGAACTCATTCGCATCCTTCAATCGAACGATTGATGTAGTCGCCTTGCCCAATCGCACAAGTGAATCTGTCTTGTCTCAAGTTTGTTAAAGTTTAAGCAACGGAAGATCAGTTTGCTGTATTTACTGCCAGAAAAGACTCACGTATCCAGAATCTTCTTCTTCTGCAGAATGAGATTGGGAATGACAAGAAACCGCCGAAGTTGTTGACGTTGGATGAGTATGCTCAGTGGAAACAGTGGTTTGAGATCTACTTGAATGGAGTTGACCCTAATCTTTGGACATCTATAGAGACCGGTTATACTATACCAGTCAGTGCTAATGGGGTGAAGTTGACTTTGGGGGGTACGAATAAAGCTCAAAAAGTACTACATAACACTGAAAAGAAAGCGTATACACTATTGACTCAATCGATACCTAAAGACATATTCTATCAATTCTCTGAAAACAAGCAGTCGGAGAAGCTTTGGGAGGCATTAGAAAAGAGATATGATGGTAATGCAACCCTAAAGGCGCTGAAGGCTAAAGCTCTCAAAAAGGAGTTTGATAATTTCTCACCAATTGGAAATGAGAGCTTAGATGATATCATTGATCAGTTTTATCATCTGATGAGTGAACTGCATACTCATGGTATGACCACCTCTATGGAAGACAAAGTTTCTAGTTTCGCTGATGGTATGCCAGACAAATGGGATCTGTTTGTGTCTGATCTGAGACAAAACGACACTCTTGCCACATTAGATATAAATGACTTTATCTTGAAGTTAAGAGTGGAGGAACTGAGGCTGAAATACAAGTCTAAGAAAGGATCCTACGCTCAAAATCCTTCACTGTACAACTCTGTTCCTACTCCAGCTTCATCAGGGGAACCGCTACAAATGGTGTTTGTATCTAATTCATCTGTGCCATCCCAAAGCAGTTCCTTGGGAAGTGAAGCATTAGGTTCATCTGGAACCCAATATATAGTTCCTGATTCCAACCCTACCAACCTGAAGACCGAAAACCTCAGAAATGTCACTGTGGAAGTTGCCAAAGACCACATGGATCTTTTAGCAGCAGTTGTTCAATATTATGATAGGTTAGTAGCTGGGAAGATTAGAAACTGTCATCTAGCTAATGATGATTATGAGTAGGTAGATGAAACTAAGCTGGAAAGAATGGATATCATGTGGGCCTTAGCTAGTGCTGTTAGAATGGATAAGAAGATTGTGAAGAAGACGGGGCAGAACTTGGTTACCACCAAAGACACTACATTTCGGTTTGATAAAACCAAGGTCACGTGCTTCAACTGTGGTGAAAAGGGGCACTTTAAACATGAATGTGTAAAGCCAAAGAAGACAGGAAATGAAAACCCTTTTCCTTCATTTAACTGTCAGGACAAAAAGAAGATTGGGGCATCATAAGGCAAAGAGTCAAAGTAGCTCAAGGCGATGAAGGACAAGACTTGTCCTTCTGATTTGTATCTGAGGGAGAGTCAAATGTAGCACAGATTGATGATTTGGATGATGGATCTGCGAGCGAGGGAGACATCATAGCTGAGCATGCACGTTCAGATATTGAAGAATCTATGGATGTGGTAGATCATATTTTCGAGGAAGAGTTGAATGTTGCAAACTCAGAATCTCCAGTTATTGAAGAGTCTGACTCTGCATTTATGGCTGATTCGTCTTGTTCCGCACAGGTACACACTAAAGACAAATTATTTTTTAAACATGCTTGTACCGAATGTGATAAATTTAGAGAAAGCATTAATTTAAAATTTGCTAGGTTATTAGAACACAATGATAATCTTGTAAGTGATTTAAAACTGTGCACCGAATCAAACCGTATTTTAAAACAAAATGAGTGAGTTTTAAGGAAAAGATAGAACTGCTAGGGAAACAACTAAGGGAAACTGAGGTTGTCGCCCTAAATCAACCAAATGACATTAAGTTCTATCTAACTATATTAGAGGAAACTAAAAAGGAAAAAGCTATATTGCAAGTCAAAGTTGAATCTTTAAAACAGAAACTGCATAGTGTAGCAAGTTCCTCTCATATAGCTCAGAACTTAGTGAAAGAACGTAACAGTGGGGAAGGTTTGGGTTATAAAATAGTACGCCCACCATATGCAATCCTCTAAAATACTAAATGTAAACCAATAAATAATAATCCGGTTAAGGATCATGTGATGACTACTCCTCTTGTTAGTGCTCCAGTTTACCTGTGCAGTCTGTAATTGAAGAGAAGGCTACTACTTCGGGAATGAAAGATAAGATGCTTAAAGAGGATGTGTGTGTTAAAGTTGAACAGGATAGTGTTGGGTTAGGTTCATAAACATCTACATCAGAACCTAAAAACTCTAAACCAACAAACCCTAAACATGTAAATCATCAAAATCCTGATTAAAGGAAAAAAAGTGCGTTCAAAATGTAAAAACAATTAAATTTGTTAAAGAAGGTGAAGCATCTAAGAAGGATGAGAAACAGATCAGCTCCCGACCAGACTCAACCCCTCACAGAAGATCTCTCCCACCTGTCGAAGGGAGATCCTACTATAACTGTGGAAAACGAGGACATACTTCTCCAAATTGTCCTTATTATCAGACTCCCAAAAGAAAAAATGAGCTTTTTGATGAAAAATCAAGATTTTTCAAAAACAGATCTAATACTCCTCCAAGATACCAAAGTCAACACAGACAAGCTCAAAGCAAAGCTATGTTGCCTAAGATTAAACCTAGCAATATTAGTGAACCAAAAGTTCATACCATAAGCCAGTCGTCTGTTTACCACAAACAGGCCTTACACAAAACTGGGTTATGAAAAGAAAAATCAAGTAACGTGTCTGATAGTAAGGAAAAGAAGAAGAAAGATGTGTCCTCGTCCTCTAAAGGTCAGTGGGTTGAGTTCATGATATGTGATATCTCTAGGAAACCCAAGCCAGTAAAGGCTTAGGTCCCCAACCTGAACTAATAATTTCCATTTTTGTGCAGGTTGTCCGCTATAGCGCTATCACTAATACCAGGATTATTGATAGTTTGGCTTCCAGGAACATGACCTGGAATTCGTCTCTCCTTTTCAACATCAAGCAAATTAAAGGGGGACATGTATCGTTCGCAGGAAACAAAGGTGGTTATATCACCGCTCAAGGCGAAGTGGGAAACGAGAAGGTAAAGTTTGACAAGCTCAACTACGTTCAGCAATTCCAAAACAACTAGCTTTCTGTCTCCCTAATATGATAAGGGCTTTAAGGTTGTTTTTGACAATAAGAAGTGTTACATACTTAAGGAGTATGTTATCCCGGAAAAGCAGGTTCTATTGTTGGCTTCAAGATATAACGATCTGTATGTCTTGGCCCTTTCAAAAGCCTCCACAACTGAGTATACTACTTAGTGTTTCTTGTCAAAAGCAACTAAAAGGGATTCAGTTTCCTGGCACAGGAGAATGGGACACATCAATCCCAAGAAGATGAATCATCTGGTTCAGAATGATCTGGTGGACGGAGTTACTGTTAAGAACTTCCATCTTTCAGACTTCTACATAGCATGCAAGAAAGGGAAACATACAAAGAAGTCTCAAAAGTCAAAGAAATTCATTCTATCGAGATTCGTCTTAAGTTTCTACAAATGGATCTTTTGGCCCTGTCAGCATAAAGAGCATTGTTGGTGATTGGTAATGCTTTGTGGTGATGAATGATTACTCATGATTCTCTTGGGTGATGTTTCTGAAAGTGAAGTCAGAGACATTTGAATCATTCAAACATCTTTTTACCATAAGTTGAAAGTAAGGAAAATACGTTCTGACAACGGGACAAAATTCAAGAATTAGTGGATGGAGGCATTCTGTCGTGAGAAAGGTATTGTTCATCAATTCTCTTCTTCCTACACTCCACAGATGAATGGAGTTGTTAAATGGAAGAATAGGAGCTTGATAGAAACAACAAGGACATTGCTAGCTGACTCAAAACTGCCGGTTCAATTCTAGAACGAGGCAGTGGCTAATGCGTGCTATACTTTAAATTGGGTCTTGGTGGTCAAACGTCATGGAAAAGCTTGTTATGAGTTGCTCCAGCAATGTAAATCCAACATGAAGTATCTGGAACCCTTTGGCGCACCCTGCATACTGCTAAAGAAACATTAGACTGGGAAATTCTGCGAGAAGGAAGAAGAAGGTATCTTCCTTGGATACAGTATACTAGACAAAAGGGTTTATAATAACTCAACTGTTCAGGTAGAAGTGTGGTGCAATATTGATGTACAAAGATACACCACCCCCCTTACGGGAAAAGGACCTTCCTTTTTCTTTGACTATGATGGATTTTTTAAATCCTTCAATCTAGTTACTTCCCATTCTGATGATGTGTTGGCCACTCAAATGATGTACGATGTTCTGAACACTCCTACTCGAGAGTCGACATCATCGGCTTCATTAGAAAGTACTACTAGCTCTTCTGGGGGAAGCTAGAAATAAGTGATTCCTTTGATGATGAAGAAGTCAATATGAACCAGGAGGAACAGGTTCCCACTGCTGGATGTACACCTGCAGCTGATCATGAAGTAACTGGAACTTCTTAACCCGGTCCTTCAATAGCCATAGAAACTGAACCTGTGATTCCAAACCTGGATAATGAAGATGCAGTTCCCACAACCCCTGTAACAAGGATTAACGTAAATCATCCCCTGGATAACTTCATCGGGGATATTCTCTCGGGAGTTCAGACAAGAAATCAGCTGTACTCAGCTGATTATTCTACGGTCATGGAAAAGGGATACATACACGATAGGGCATATCGATGTTTTGTGTCTCAAGTTAAGCCCAAGTATTTAAGTAAGGCCCTAAAGGATGAGGCATGGGTAGCTGCCATGCAAGAAGAACTCCTACAGTTTAAGTAGTTAGGTGTCTGGACACTTGTCGACAGACCAAAAGGTGTAAAAGTGATTGGCACTAAGTGGGTTATTCGGTGTAAGAAGGATGACCAAGGGGTCATAATCAGAAACAAGGCTAGGCTAGTTGTTCAAGGGTTTAGGCAAGTCGAAGGAGTCGACTACAATGAAGTGTTTGCACCAGTGCCCAGGATGGAAGCAATTAGAATCTTCCTAGCCTATGCATCCTTTATGCAGATCAAAGTTTATCAATTGGATGTGAAGAGTGCATTCCTTCATGGTGAGATCTGTGAAACGGTGTACGTCTATCAACCCGAAGGATTTGAGGATCCTTATCATCGGGATAGAGTTTATAAACTAAACAAGGCTCTGTATGGGCTCCATCAAGCTCCTCGAGCCTGGTATGAGAAACTCTCTACTCATCTGCTGAAACATGGATTTTGTAGAGGTGTAATTGACTGCACATTGTTCATTAAAGAAAAAGAAGGTGATTTACTACTGGTGTAGATACACGTGGATGACATAATCTTCGGTTCCAAAAACGAAGCATTATGTAAAGAATTCGAATCGGTGATGAAAGCTGAGTTTGAAATGAGTGCCATGGGAGAGATGAAGTTCTTTCTTGGTTTACAGGTAGATCAAACACCAAATGGAATTTTCCTGCATCAGACCAAATATGTTGGGGATATCCTTAGTCGGTTCGACATGGAGAATGCAACGGTTGTAGGTGCTCCACTTGCCATGAACCATGATTGGCACCCGACAAAAATGGTGATCTGGTTGATGCCACTATGTATCAAGGAATGATCGAATCTCTCATGTACCTCACAGCTTCTCGTCCTGATATTATGTATGACATGTGTCTCTGTTCCAGATATCAGGCAAAACCCAAAGTGAATCATCTGAATGGGATAAAAAGGATCTTTCGTTATCTGAAAGGTACTCCAACACTTGGATTGTGGCATCCTTCCGATGATGACTTGGAGCTTACAGCGTATAGTGACTCGGATTACAGAGGTTGCAAGATGAATTACAAGTCAACATCAGCGGGATGTCAGTTCTTCGAAACACGGTTAGTCACCTGGCAGTGTAAGAAGCAGACGTCGATTGCTCTGTCTACATGTGAAGCTGAATACATTGTCGCTGCAAGTTGCTGTTCACAAATCACTTGGATTCAACAGCAAATGCGAGACTACGGTTTGCAATTTTCTAACACCCCCATATTTATTGATAATTCTGCTGCTATTGCTGTCACTAAAAATCCGGTCCAACACCCAAAAATAAACACATCAGAATTAAATATCACTTTATACATGACTGTTTTGAAAAGCGATTAATCGATGTTATTAAAATTAACACGGATTTTCAAAGCGCCGACCTCTACATAAAAGCTTTTGATAAACCTCGATTTCAATATTTCTTAGAGGTCAATTTCGTTAAAAAGAGAGATGATGTGATTCCAGACGAATCACGTTCGTAGTTCGTCTCTATGTTTTTATTTCCATTTAATTTTGTTTCTTTATTTGATTTTTTCTGTCTTTAAAAATTCAAAAACACAAAAAGATTTTCGGTTTTAGAATTTTAGAGGGAGATTAGTTTTAGTTTCAGTAGTTAGTATTTAACTACTTAAACAAAAAAAAACGGGGGCAGGCAGATAAGCTGAAAAGCAAAGACATCAAATCGGTGAAATTAATTCAAGATAATGAAAATGATAGTACACAGGCATCAAATTGTTTGGGAAACCAAAAGGATTTAAATGTAATGAGTGGAAATATGATAGTAAGCTAGTCTGCTACTGTGGTTACAAAGAGAAAGTAGATCTAGGGGTTGCTAGTCCATTATATGATATGTCGGTAGATTCAATACAATAGACTAGTAAACTTCATCGGTGAACAACTTTAAAACTAATTCCATCAACAAGCTGTGGATTTCCATCTTATCCCTGGTTAACACAATCAACGCATTTCCAATAAGGGGTGAGGAGCGAAATGAACGCCACAAGTGTGTACGGACGACCATAAAAATGAGCAAAGCGCATGAAAAAAATGTGAAACGCAATCAAGATAATGAGTAATGTTGTTGGTGCGTTATGTGTAAAAGAAAATTGCTCTAACAAGAAGATAGGTTGTGTGCCTCTCTGTTGTGCGATGGCATTAACCTGAGGATAAGCACAACCTAAATATTCTAGAATTCATTGTTGTTTGCGCCTCTGTGTTATGAGATGGCACTGACCTGAGGCTTGGCAACTCTTTGAAAGCTCTTAGAATAGTATCTTCTTGTCAAAACCCGTAGACCGCTCAAAAATCTCCTGAGGAAAGTTGACTACTATATAAGTGTGGAATCCACAAATGCTTGTTGAAATAATAAACCTAAATAATCACCAATTTATGTCAAAAATCTGTGTATGGAT
Source organism: Flaveria floridana (assembly GCA_018326465.1). Taxonomy (NCBI): domain Eukaryota; kingdom Viridiplantae; phylum Streptophyta; class Magnoliopsida; order Asterales; family Asteraceae; genus Flaveria; species Flaveria floridana. The sequence goes on along the minus strand of BJCO01461796.1, from coordinate 1,994 downwards.
TTAAGTAGACAAATATATTGACAATCATCGTGGCAGCATTCTCCGATGATCAAAATCAACGTGTGCTACATAACAGCTCTAGCATGATTTCCTGTTAGTGCTCTTGACTCCTTGATGTCAAATTAATAGTCTAATAAAATAAACTAAATTAAACTAAAATTGAACTAAAGTAATACTCTAGACTCGCTAAAACTGAACTAAAGACAGGCAAGTGAACCTATCGACTCTAGTAAAGCAAACGTAAGTCCGGATATCGAACCCACGAGACTCCTAAGAAAAACACAAATTAAACTTTAAAACTAATATACTAAAAATTGCAAATAAGGATTTTTATTATTAAATGGAGGGTTTTCTCACAAATCCTCATGCAAGTAATTTAACTAAATTATAAAAACAAATATTAACTAAGAAAATAGTGATTAATTTCACACGAGATTCAAATGACGAAGCAGACACTACCTAGGTTAGACTCCTTTATGTGTTTAACATGACTCATATTGGTTTATGGAACTACTTGTGAAACCGGGATCTAAAGACGTATAACTAATCAAAATCCTCAAAGCAAACTCAACCCTTCTCAAGTACAACAATTAAGGTTTCAATAGTTATTAAAATTACCGGTTTAATAACAAGCACTTCACAGTAGTTTAGTAGTTTATTGAAATACCCTAAGATTATCTAGATGTTTCACAACACAAGGCAACTTATCATTCTAAATGACGGGTTAGTTATTGCATTGATTTTCTAACTTGATTCACAAGGAAAGATGACACTTTAACTATGTGAATTTTCTCACGAATACCCTAAACCTAGCAAATTGACATTCCAAGACAAATCAATAATCTTTTACCTCACAGTTAACAAGATTAGTAGAACATTCAGATATATTCAATTCATGTTATTAATTCCTATGATTCAAGACGTCTGCTAAATCATAAACTAGTCAATAACACAAAGTACACGACTTAACGTACACCTAACAATTGAAAGACATTCATATAGGAGCATGTGGAACTAAAAAGCATGAACAAGAATCTGACCTAAACATGCATACACATCAGAATTCAAAGCAATAACCATTCAATCGATAAACATCACAAGCTTGTTCCACAAAACCAATACTTAACAAGTTAAAACCATAAATTCATCATCACCTAGGTAACTACTAATGGTTTAGCCAAGAAACATCAATAAACAACCATAACAATCTGAATTCAGAAGATTAAACATAGTTTGTGATAAGAAAAGTGTAGAAAACAAGACCAGAGTTGTAGAATACGCGCAAACGTTATCCTAACGTCTTGGAATCTTGATCCCGACTCGTTTTCATGTCCAAAATAGCTCCAAACAACCTCCAAGGTCATCCTAATTCATTATTCCTTCGTTCCCAGCCGTCTCCCCACGAGTTTTGACCTACAAACCACTTAAAAACAATGTTTATGAGCTGGGCCACGTAATGGGCTCTCCAAGTGGCGCACACAGCTAAGATGGGCTTTGCGCGTGGCGCGAAGAAGCTTCAGACGTGAAACAAAGTTAATTTTTGGATTCCTCATCTCGAGAACCATCAAATCCATATATTATGGGTCCCGGAACTCATTTTCTAACTCCCGATATGATCGTTTTACTAATTCACTTCCGCGGTGTTTTCCGGTGTGCTCTTTTTATTTTTATTTTTGCTTGTTTTCCACTCCGTTGCACACCGGGACCTATAAAACATAAAATAAACAAAAGTGAATGAAAACTAATAAAACTAAACATAATTTGACTCAAAACGACTCAAAACTAAGACCCAAAATCTATGTTTGGGGTATTGTATATGTCACCGAATGTAAAGACCCAAACTAAACATAATTTGACTCAAAACGACTCAAAACTACCCCAGGTGACTGGATCAGCAGTAGTGCATAACGTTCGTGGTTGATTGCCACAGGTCCAGCACCAGTAGTATGTATGATGTTTGGGGTATTGTATATGTCACCGAATGTAAAGAATGT
>BJCO01461747.1:0-10079 GCA_018326465.1 Flaveria floridana | reverse complement strand
CTTCCATCTCAGCTTCGGAAGATTCAGATTGTTCTTCCGAGGCTTTGACTTCAGCTTCGGAAGTTTGAGGGAGTGCACTATCTGTCCTAACTGTTTCAGTTGCTGGGCCATCAGTCCTCATTTCCCCTTTGAATTTAATCTCAGGTTCCATTTGGACCTTAGGTTGACCAACTTCTTCCTCAGTGGTAGAAGGTGCACTTAGCCTCTGCAGCTCTTCAACTCCAAAGTATATCATAACCATATCAGGAATAGGCTATTCTAGAGAAGATCTCAATAGAAATTGGGAAAATAGTCTATAGAGATCTCTGAGCATCCTTGGGTCTATTTGCAGTATGACTTGAGAAGGCTCAGGAAAGATAGTTGTAGTAAGAGCCGAAGAAGTTGAAGTTTGGCTCTATGGTTCCTTAACACTCTCCCCCTTTTTGGTGGCATCAGCTTGAGAGCTAGATGACCTAGAGGAAGAGCTCAAGGAGACCTGAATAGGTACGTGCCTAACAGATCTCTCAATCTATTTCTCAGCTAGTGGAGCCTTGAGATTGTCAATCTCAAGTTGCTGACTGGCAGACCTATCCTCTAATGTCCTAACCTTTGATTCAAGGATTAAGGCTTTAGACAGTAGGTCTTTAAGTGTGAGTTACAGTCTTCCCTCATCTTCTTTTAAAGAATCATAGGGAGATGAGGTAGCATACCTAGTATGTTCAGCCTCACCACCAGATGTCGTTTCTTGGCACCCTTGTTTCCCTTGCTTAATGATGTCTCTTTTAGAGTCATCAATAGGCATGGTTGCCACAGATTCAGTCTCAGAGATGTTACCACTGTTCTGAAGGTCCATTGAGGCAACTTCAGAAGTGGTAGCTGAATCTGCATAAGTCCCCTCCACATTAGTAGGACTTATCTCAGTAATGGCTTGCTGATGGGGGCTAGAGATAAGAGGTCTCTCAAGGCTCTGTTGATCCTTAAAAGAGTGTTGCGGATCAACTTCATTTCCATGAAGAGACGTAATCTCTTCATCAGTTCTTAACAGAAGTCAGTAAAGGATATAGAAGTTAAACCTAGTGACCTGGGACCTTGGTCAATGTCTAAAGGCATTGAGCCTATGGTAAGGTTGTCCCTTTGTGGCTTCTTACGGGAGTGTAGAGACTCACTCTAAGGGCTGTTAGCTTAGGTGTCGGGCTCATGGGTTTGAGACTGAGGAAACTCAAAACCCATATTGAGGTCAATTGTGAAGGATGGTGAGACCTCAGACTGAGTGGGAGCCCATTGTTCCACTCTAGTCCTTTTGGATTGAACAGAAGGGGCTTGTTCAATCAGAGTATATTGAACAAGGGTTCGTTTAGGGCGTCTTTGGTATGCTATTTTAATGGGGTGAGAAGGAAGCTTTGGCAGTGTTAGGGTAGTTGCTGGTGTGGGTTCATCACCTGTGGGGTTAACAGGGATGTCACCAGGAGCTATTTGCTCAGCCATACCTGGAAGCAAAGCAGTATGTCTTCCGGTGAAATTGGTGGACACTTTCTTTAGAATTTTAAAGATGGCCGGCTTCATCCGAGGAACAGCCAGAGCAGCTGCACAGACAAGCTGACTCTGTTCCAGCTCACAAGTGATTAAGTGCTGAAGAAACCTGGGATGCATGAAGAACGTCTCCCGCTGAAGGTTTCCCATGAGATTGGTTAGCACAAATCTTGAATAATTGAAGCGAAGTCCTCTCACCATTCCATGAACTAGGCACCCTAGTTTGTATGGGATTTGATCCCAACCCCCAGACTTGTTGGATAAGCAGTGAAGAACGATATGCAGCAGGAATTTCCAGTTGTAAGAGAAATTAAACTTGTAAATTGTAGACCTGCTAACATCTCCTCTATATCCCATTCCCTGATTAGTTGTTCAGTGATGACTAACTCCTGGCCACAGATGCTTGACCTTATTACTAGAGCCCTATTCACGGTTTCAATCCGACTATTTTCCCAGAATTCCTCCATATGATTTGAATAAACGGTAGGGTTAACAGTCAAAGCGGTGTAGTAAGATGATTGGGTAAGAAAGGAAATGATATCAGAGAAGTCAGCATCTCTGGAAGAATCAAATAATACGACTTGATTGTGCTGAGGGTTAAGTGCTATTGGAGAAAGTTGTGGGAAGATGTGTTTGAGCTTGGGTAAATTGAAAGTGAGAGAAATTTTTAGGGAAGTAAGATTTTGGGAAGAGGATGAAAATGAAGTGGTAAGGTCAGTTTTTATTTAAATATTCTGACATCATTAACACAATCTTTACCTTTTACAGAGTGGGGCCCAAAATATTTCTGTTGTACAGTAAGGTCTGTCTTCCGAGTATAAATCATTTCTGAAGGTAATTTATCTTCCGAAGGCAACTTCTTACTTCCGAATGTAAAATTGTATTCCCTAGAGTAAACACTACTTCCAAGAGTAAATTATACTTTCGAGACTAAAGATTGCTTTCATAATGGAGAGTTTTAATAAGTATTAGAAGTAGATCTGATATGTAATCAATCGCTTCTTCCGAGACTAAAAACTCTTCCAAGAAGAAACATTATCCTGAAGGAACTTGCTTCGGAAGATAGGAAAATATCTTCCAAAGGTTAATTCCTCTTCAGAAGGATTTAGACTTGGTGAAAATTTTAGAGAGAGACCTTTTGTAACAGGGCTTAGATTGCATTGACATATTATGTCACATATTCTAAAAGGTTTTCCAAAAGAGATAGACTATTCAATGTTTATCATCCCAATGGCTGTAATGAGATACTTAAATATCTGTTCATTAAAAGCTTTGGTGCACAAGTCAGCATATTGTTCATTTGAGTCAACTTTGATTAGCTTAATTAGATTTTTCTCATGAATATATCTAATGAAATGATACCTGATATCAATATGCTTTGTCTTGGAGTGCTTCACAGTATTTTCGGTGATGGAGATAGCACTATTGTTGTCAATGTGGATAGGAGTGCTCACAAAGTTGAATCCACAGTCTAATAACTGGTTCTGAATCCACAGCAGCTGAGCACAACAACTTGCAGCAACAATGTATTCAGCTTCAGCAGTTGATGTAGATACACATGATTGCTTTTTGCATTGGCATGAAATGATCCTTCCACCAACAAATTGACATCCCCCTGATGTTGATTTCTTATCAATGTTGCAGCCACCATAGTCACTGTCAGATTATCCATCGAGATTGAAATTGTTGTTCCTTGGATACCAGAGACCTAGTTTAGGTGCTTCTTTGAGGTATCTGAGGATCCTCTTGGCAGCAGCTAGGTGAGACACCTTTGGAGCAGCCTGATATCTTGTACAAATACAAGTTGCAAACATGATATCAGGTCTACTTGCTGTGAGATACATCAGAGAACCAATAATTGCCCTATACTGATCTTGATCAGTATCCTCCCCCTCAGAGTCAGGACAGAGGTTATGGTTTCTGGGTATGGGTGTCTTGGCTGGCTTACAATCTTTCATGTCAAATCTTTCTAGGATGTCTTTGATATACTTAGATTGATTGATGAAAAACCCTTCCTTCAATTGTTTCACCTGAATTCCAAGGAAAAAGTCCATTTTTCCCATGGAACTCATCTCAAACTTCTTCTTCATGATGCTTCAAAGTCTTTACACATTTGGTCATTTGAGGAGCCAAATATGATGTCATTGACATAGACTTGAACAAGCAGGATATCCTTTCCGGACTTCTTTATAAAAAGAGTCTTATCAATGATACCTCTGGTGTAACCATTTTTCAGGAGAAATTGAGACAAAGTCTCATACCACAGCCTAGGTGCTTGGTGCAGCCCGTATAGAGCTTTATTAAATTTGCAAACATAGTTGGGGTGTTGTGGGTCTTCAAATCTTGGAGGCTGGCATACGTAGACTTCTCTATCTATGTCCCCATATGGAAAAGCACACTTGACATCAAGTTGGTAGACAGGTGAAATTTTTGGATGCAGCATAAGCAAGGAAGATCCTAACTGCCTCAAGTCTTGTAACAGGTGCAAAGACATCAGTATAATCGATTCCTTCCTCTTGAGTGTATCCTTGAACCACCAGTCTTGCCTTATTCTTGATAACCACGCCGCTATCATCTCTCTTGTTTCTGAAAACCCATTTAGTGCATATAGGTACTTGACCAGATGGTAGCGGATATAGGTTCCAAACCTTTTGTCTTTTGAATTGAAGCAGCTCCTCTTGCATCGATTCAATCCAACTGCTATCTTTCAAGGCATCTTCTACCTTCTTGGGTTCCATTTGAGACAAGAAGCAGGAGTACAAGCAGACATTCCCATGATGAGTCTATCCTCTTGTTCTCACGCCTTCAGTGACATCCCCTATGATATTTTCAGCTGGATGAGTGTTATGAATCCTTAGTCGAGGAATCACTTCCAGTTGCAATGATAAGTCCAGATTAGACATATTTTGCTTAGGAGCTAGAACACTTTGTCCAGTAGCTGTTTCAAACTCATTCAATGAGGACTGATTGAATGAATGAGAAACATCATCATTTGTTGACTGTGGAGCAGCATCAACAGTTGCATGTTCCTTCAAGATGCTACTTCTATTAGCTTGGTGTTGTACAGTGTCACCTGGTGAATTTTGAGGATCAGTAAGTGAATCACTGGTTGAAGCTTCACTATTCCTTGAAGTGGTTACACTAGCTGATCTGTCAATAGTGGTAACTTGATTATTTGTATCCCTTGGACAATTTAGAAGAGGTCTGGGCAGCTCAGCAGTTGGTTAGCATCAGATTCATTTTGAGCACCTGTTCCAACTGAAACATTCTCATAAGATGGTTTAGAATAGTTTGGAAACAGTTCTAAGTCAAAAATATGATCAGGGCCATTCCGCCTAACACAAGGAGTGTGCTCATTTACAACTATATTGGACGATTCCTCAAATTGTTGATTTTTAATGTTGTATACTATATAAGCTTTGGAGCTTGAAGAGTATCCAACAAAGATAGCATCATCTGACTTTTCAACAAACTTTGCTAAATTGTCTTTTGTGTTAAGTATGGTACACCTGCTGCCAAAGGACCTTAGAAAGCCAATGAACGGTGGCCTCTTGTTCCATAACTCATAAGGGGTTTTTCCATGGGGCTTGACAATGAGAACTCTATTCTGCACATAGCATGCAGTAATGACTCCCTCTGCCCAGAAAGTTAGAGGCAGCTTTGAATCAGCTAACATGGTTCTTGCAGCCTCAATAAGTGTCCTGTTCCTCCTCTCCGCAACACCATTTTGTTGAGGAGTTCTAGAAGCACTATATTGTCTGGAAATCCCTTTTGAGTTTTACTAGTTTTATCTTTAGTTCTTAAGAAGAATGCCCAAGTAAATCTAGTAAAATCATCAACTATCACAAGGCAATATGATTTCCTTCCAATGCTCATTATACTTGTGGGTCTGAAAAGATCCATGTGCAATAAGTGTAATGGAGTAGTAATAGAGTTAACTTCTTTGGGTTTGTGAGATGCGCTATGTTGCTTCCCTTTCAGACAAGCAAAACAGTTGTCTTTACAGAAAAACTCCTTTTTAGGCATACCATGTACCAAGTTATTTTTAGCCAATTTATTCATGGTCTTAAAATTTACATGACACATACGTTTATGCCAAAGAGTTGACTTATCACTATTTACTTTGGAAAGAAAGCATGATACTTCACCCAATGGGGAAGCATTATTCATATCTAGCTTGTACATATCCCCTTTCCTAGGAGATCTAAGAAGCACCAATTCCTTAGGAATTGTCATCCCAGGTTTGAGGATAATGCACTCATGTTCTGTGAAAAGCATTTGATGCTTTTGATCACAGAATTGAGAAACACTTAGCAGATTGTGTTCAAGCTGTTTGACAAAGTGAACTTTGTCAACGTTTAATTTTCCATTGGATATACTCCCTCTGCTAGAAATATATCCTTCGGCCTCACCTCCAAGCTAGACAGGGCCTCTATCATAATATTGAAATTGTTGAAGGAGAGATCTGTTCCCTTTCATATGCCTGAAGCATCCACTATCAACAATCCAAACATTGTTATTTTTGTCATATGGATGTCATGTACATAAGATGAGATAATTAGTTTTGATTGGAAACCCAAGCCTTGTTGGTCTTGGGTTCATCCAATGATATTGACATGATTGAACTAAAAGTTAAGCATGAGAGTTCAATGGATGTTGTTGAAGAAGAGGTTTGGGCTACAGTCTTTCTTGATCTTCCAATCCATCCTTTGGTTGATCATAGAAGATGAGCTTCTTGAAGCTTTTGCAGCATGACATTCTTCCGAAGCATTTTTCTTTTCGGAAGAAGCCTTCACTACCTTTTCTTCCGAAGTAGTCTTCTTCTGGGATGGTTTCAAGGGAATTCTTTTGTTCTTTTGGTTTTTAGCAGCTTTAGCTTCCGAAGCCATTTTCCCTTCGAAAGAATGACTTTCTTCCGAAAGCAATCTTGCTTCGGAACCCGGCTTTCCCTTTTTCATGATTTGGACCATTTGATAAGGTCCAAACAAGAAACCTTCCCTGACTCCTTCTCTTTTAACATTATTTGCATAATGTGTCCAACCAGGATTGTAGTAACAATCCTTGCCCATGTGGTTTTGCAGTCCACACATTATGCATGCAATGTTAATCTTCTGGGAACTTGATGATTGCTGTTTCTTGTTCTTTTTCTCTTCATCAGCAACCTTTTCTTTTAACTTCTGATCCTTTGGTAGGGCAGGAGTGTTGGTATTACACTCCTTTCCGGAATCATAGTTACCTACCACCTGGAATCCAGCTGAGATGAATACACCCTTTTGTTTTGGGTCAATCATCAGCTTAGACTCAGCCACTTTCTTTGTAGTTTTTCTTACTGCTTTGGCACTGCTTCTTCTGGCTTGGTAGTCAGGATTTGATCATCGCTGGTAGGAGTGGGTTGATTTACCTGTTCCTTCCCTGTGGTGTTCTCTATTATTGCATCATTCTTCAACTGAGGTGAAGAAGGATCAACAGATGGGACCTCCTGCTCTTCGGTACCACACCTTGGTTGTCTTATGGACACATAAGAGTATGGTGGAGCAATTTCATTGGTCCCCAATCCTCCTTTGTTATGATAACAAACTTTGGAGTGGGAGGATGATGCAATAATAGCTTGGAAGTTCTGCTCAGAAATAGCATACTTTCTAGCTTGAGCCTCAGTAGTGACAAGCTGGGCTTGAGCCCTAGACAATTTGGATATTAAATCCTTTATTTGAGTCTTATAGTTTGAATGTTCATGTTTTAATAAGGACACAGTTTTCTCCAACTCCTCAATTTTTTCTTTGATAGTCAAATTCAGCCCTTTTAAAATCAAATTTTAAAACATTTATAGACTCAATATCAGATTTAATCTCCATATTGTAGTCCTGATACAATTTAACCTTAGCAATACATGCAGGAGTACAGAGATGTTCATATACCTTACTATCATCTGTTCCAGCAATAAGTGCTTAAGAAGGAGTCACATCCTATACCATAAAGCTCCAGTCAACTTCTTGAGCCATTGCGGCTGTCTCTGTTGACTTTGCAGTGTGCTTTGATGCAGAAGGATGTGTGAAGGCTTGTGGAGTTCCCGGATTTGACTTGGGAGCCTTGCATTCTCATGCAAAATGACCAAGTTGGTTACAGTTGTAACATTTGGCCTTAGTTTTGTCAAACCCAAATTTGCTGTTGGTTGGGTTCTGAGGGAATTGCCTTCCATTTCTCTTGAAAAACTTCTTTGCTCTGTAGGTTCTGAGGGAATTGCCTTCCAACAGGATGTCTGCTGGTTGTATGTTAGGAACTGTTGAGGTTGGGAGGGTCCTGAGCCTTCAGCAACCATCAAAGCATTGCTAGCAGAAAGACTCGAGGATCTGCTTGTCTGATGACCCTTTTTGCTTTCCATCTCCAAACGGTATCCGTCAGGAATCCCATAGAGTTCGGTCATGCCGAGAGTGTTCAGTTTTTCTATTCTCTTGATAGATACACAGTAGAACGTCCACTCATTAGGGAGTGCACTCATGAACTTTCTAGTGAGGTCTTTAAGTTAAGGAGTGATACCCACAGACTGAAGGGAAGAAATGAGATCCATGTACCTGAAGTATTGCTGGCTGAGAGTCTCTCCATCAATGTAAGTGAAGTTCTCAAACTACTGCTTCAGTGAGTCCTTTTTGGAGTCATTAGAACAAGAGTACATCTGAGCAAGTGCATCAAACAATTCTTTGGCTAACTTGCAATGCTCAAACCGCACCATAATGGAGTTAGGTATTACAGTCATGAGAATAGTCATTGCATTACTGTCAATGTCCATCCTCTTCCGGTCTTCATCAGAGTAATCTTCAATGGCTTTCTCTATCATGGCACCATTTCCTCCGGGTGTAGCCAACTTGGGTTTATACAGACCATTAACAATAGACTGCCACATCTTGCTATCTTGATAGCTGATGAAGCCTTCCATGCATCTGCTCCATGACCTGAAGTTTTCAGGGGTGATGATGGGTGCTTTAGTCATCGTCCCCATTTCTACTTCAGACTTGTTGAGGGCCATTTAGAGTGTGGTGTAATGAGGAGTGAAAAATAGGTTGATTAGGATGGTAAGAACTCACAATCAAGAGCCTAAAAAGCTCTGATACCAATTGCAGGATCGGTTTTATCAATTAAACTTGGTTTTTCTCTCCAACTCACTTATACTACACTCGGATTAGATGAAGCAGAGTGTTTTCTAAGAGCTGATAATAATATAATAAGTAACAAAGAGCACAAAGATATAATATTCAAGGTAATTGTGTATATTACTTCTTAACTCAAAGTGTTACAAGTCTCTTACAACCTTATCTTTATGAGGTACAATGAGAAACTATATATACTACTACCTACAGCCGGCTATACTTTGATACCAGCTAGGAACCTATGACTAAAGCATATATTACAATTCTAGATTTAAGGTATCTTAGATAAAGTATTATCTAATATATGGTAGTCATGACATGTCCATGACTTACCTGTTGTTATACTAACTAATAAAGGTGAACAGTGGAATAAAGTATGGTGAACTACATGCTTTTGAGAAAACGCCATGCAGTTGTTGGATTCTTTATGCCCAAGACACATAGAATATTGATGTGGTTAGTACGTTATGATCCAAGTCGGGTCATACCCAATACCAAGTCTAGCAAATACCAATAAATATTTAATTGATGATATGATCATGGAATTAAATAATTACACCAATTTAGAAAATGGGTTTTCTAAATAAATTGTATATGGGATAGAACAACTTATAAGGATATTTTGTTCCTGGAAATTATTTGTAATGTTATTTAAGTAGGTTAAATAACATCAAATAATAAAAGTGTGTATAAGTTTTATAATTAAAAGGTTAATTATACAACTTATTAAGGAACTAGTTAAAAATAATTAGGTGTTTTAAAATGGGTGGGAAACCCATTTTAAAAACTAATTTCGGCAGCCCCTAAAGGGGGTCTTTTTGTCTTTTGTTGCCTTGAAACAAGAACAATATTGATTAGTTCACACAACACACTTGCTCTCTCTCTCTCTCTCTCTTACATGCAAGAACAAGGTTTTCCTCTCTTCTTTGAAGAAGAACTAAGCTGAAGAAAAGGGTTTTTCTACAGCTACTTCTTGCACCATTTTGGTGTTAAATCCTAGCAACAGAGGTGTTTGCTTCACACTTGTGGGTATGCAAGCTTGAGGACATCTACATTGGTGTTTTGGTCATTCAAGAACAACTTTATCTTCATCAAATCTCACGATTTTCACAGCTCTACAAAGGTTGTATCTTTCGCATATTATGGTTGTTTTATTCTTCTTGATAGCTAGTTCATACACATATATAAGATCCTATGTTCTTGGGTTTGTTGAAACTAAGTTATGTACCTTAATTTTCAGATTATAAAACATGATATTAAGGTCTTATTCCGCTGCGTTTTTCTTGTTTAAATGGTTAAACAACTATATTTATGGTCCAACAAACCCAACATTAGCATCTAGAGCCGGTTATGTGGATGACTAGCTTCAATTATCCTTGTAAAATTGGTTTTATGGGGTTTTAACAACCTAATTAGGGCTGTTTTGTG
>BJCO01461733.1:0-16788 GCA_018326465.1 Flaveria floridana | reverse complement strand
CAGTTGTAACAGTCGAGTTGTGGTTCTATGCAATGAATTAGAAGTTTGTTTCTCTTCTTCTCCCCCAAATTTCTCTCTTCTTCTTACTAATTGCATCAGTGGTATCAGAGCTTCCGATTCTCGGAGCTCGATTGTGTTCTTCAATGGCGAATAACACAAGGAACCAGGAGATTGACAAGATCTTGAAGGAGCACGATCGCTCTTTTGCGGAATTGAAGGCGGCGACGACAGAGACCAATCGTGCAATTGCTGCTAGCAACAACTCGATAGCAGAATTGCGAACATTGGTGGAGCGACTCATCAGCAATCAGAAGCAATCAGAAGGACGTCTTAGTTAATGGTGGAGATCGTCTCAACACGTCAACAACAGTCGATCGTACTGTTAAAGAGAAGGATCGTTCAACGCGCTTAGGAAAGATTGAATTTCCGAAATTCAATGGCAAGGATGTTAAAGGATGGCTCTATAGATGTGAACATTTTTTCACAGTTGATGAAACACCGGAGAATTTGAAACTCAGGTATGCAGCCATTCATTTGCAGGACGATGCTTTAGAATGGCATCAATCGTTTATGAGATCGAGATGTGTTACGGTTGCTGACTTGCAATGGTTGGATTATGTGAGAGCAATCACAAATCGATTCTCGAACACTTTATATGAAGATCCTATGCTGGAAATTGCATTGTTACATCAAGAAGGGGATGAATTCGAAGAATATTGTAATAAATTCGATTCCCTACTCAATAAGGTGAATATCACCGATTCACAGGCTATTAGTCTGTTCTTGAAGGGACTGAAAGAAGAAGTTAAAGCTCCAGTACAAATGTTTCAACCGAAGACCTTGCATGAAACTTTTGGCTTAGCTCGTATTCAGTATATTAACCATGCCAATTTCTTGAAGTCACTATCCAAAGGATCGTTCTCTAGTGGCAATACCACCACCAAGAATTGGAATAGTACCCAAAAACAGTCACCCCTACCAATTTTTTGAAATTACCTCTATTACCTACACCTCCTCCCAAAACCACTACAATTCCTACCAATAGCAATTCTAATGTCAAAACTGTAACTAGCAAGGAGATGGCTATTAAACGAGCTAAAGGCGAGTGTTTCTGGTGTAGTGAGAAATTTAGTCCTACTCATAAATGTCAAAAAAAACAAGTGTTCATTATTAATGTTGAGGATGATGATGAAGACACTTCGGACCCTTGTGTGGAAGAAGAGCTTGATTTCCAATTATCTGTGAATGCATTAATGGGAAGCCATTCTTTTGCAACTATGCGAGTTCAAGGATCCATGGGAACTAGGCAACTTCATATTTTGATCGATTCAGGCTCTACTCACAATTTTATTGATTCAAAGCTTGCCAAGAAGTTGAAATGTGAGATTAAAGACATCAAGCCTCTAAAGATCAGTGTAGCAGATGGGAACCAATTGGCTTGCACCCAAACTTGCCCTTCATTTCAATGGTCTATGCAAGGCACAATGTTCACCACTGAGGTACTTCTAATTCCACTTGAAAATTATGATATGATTCTGGGTGTCCAGTGGTTATTACCCTTTAATGATATTCTGTGGAACTTCAATAATATGACCATGAAGTTCATGGTAGAAGGACACCCTTTTGAATTGAGAGGAATGGTGGATAATAAGGTTTCTATATGTTCTTTGGAGAAATTGGGAAAGATCTTTGGCAGACATACTAATATTGCAGCTCAATTTGTAGCATTAGTGCTGTCTCACCTGAGAATGATAGAACTCATGGTTCCAAAATTCTACAAACACAAAATGATAATCGATTGGATATCTTACTATCCAAATTTGAAGATGTCTTTGCTACTCCCACATCTCTACCTCCTTCTCGCCCCTTTGATCATCGCATTACATTGAAGGAAGGAAGTGGCCCCATTTGCCAAAAGCCTTATCGATATCCAATCGGTCAGAAAGATGTGATTGAGAAGATGACCACTGAACTAAAAGAAGCTGGAGTTATTAGAGATAGTCATAGACTTTGCTGCTCCGGTGGTGCTAGTCAAAAAGAAGGATGGCCAATGGCGAATGTGCATGGATTATCGCCGTTTAAATGATGCCACGGTTAAAAACAAGTTTCCCATTCCCTTGATTGATGAGTTGTTGGATGAATTGGGTCAATCTACCATCTTTTCTAAATTGGACTTACGGTCAGGCTATCATCAGGTAAGAATGTTTGAAGATGACATTTGTAAGACCGCTTTTCGAACTCATGAAGGCCATTTCGAGTTCTTAGTAATGCCTTTCGGCCTTACTAATGCTCCAGCTACTTTCCAAGCTTTAATGAACCATGTCTTCAAGCCTCTCTTACGGAAGTGTGTCTTAGTTTTCTTTGATGACATCTTAGTATATAGCACTAACATGGATCAACATCTTTCAGATTTACATAAGGTGTTCACCTTATTGAGGTCTAACTCTCTCTTTGTCAAGCGTTCTAAATGCTCATTTGCTGGACTAGCAGTTGAGTATTTGGGCTATGTTATAACGGGCCAAGGAGTGCACACTGATCCTGTTAAGATCGCAGCTATTCATGATTGGCCAGTACCCACTACCCTTAAATAACTACGGGGTTTCTTGGGCCTTGCAGGGTATTATAGGCACTTCATTAAAGCCTTTGGCGTTTTAGCTCGTCCCCTCCATAACTTATTGAAGAAAGATAGTTTCACTTGGCATGAGGGTGCTCAAATAGCTTTTGATAAGTTGAAGGTTGCCTTAACTTCTGCTCCAGTCTTAGCCTTGCCAGACTTTTCCAAACCATTTGTGGTGGAAACGAATGCTTCTAATGGAGGGTTAGAGGCTGTACTTATGCAAGATCATCATCCAATCTCTTACATAAGTAAGTCACTTTCTCCAAAGCAACAAACTTTATCAGTTTACGAAAAAGAACTGCTAGCAATCCTTATGGCAGTTAAACATTGGCATTATTATCTTATTCCCAACCACTTCATCATTCGTACTGATCACCAAAGTCTTAAGTACTTATTAGGGCAGAAGATTACCACTCCACTTCAACACACGTGGCTTGCAAAGTTAATGAACTACGATTATGAAATTGTGTACAAACATGGGTCGGATAACAAAGCTGCTGATGCTTTGTCAAGAGTCCAGAGTACTACGGTGTTTGCTTTGAATGTTTCTTTGATAGAACCCCTTCTTCTACAAAGACTGTTGCTAGTTGGCATAATGATCCAACTGTTTCTGGTATCATTCATTCTATTGCCAATGGGGTTGTCGTACCGAATTACACATGGAATGGATTTCTTTTGAAGAGAAAGGATAAGTTGGTTGTAGGGGCTGATCCACAACTACGCCTAGACATTGTTGCCCAATACCATTCCTCTTCTATGGGTGGTCATTCGGGTGTTCATGTCACTACTCAACGTGTCCGAGGTATTTTCTATTGGAAGGGTATTTCTAAGATGGTTCGACAGGTTATTCGTGCTTGTGACACTTGTAAGCGAGCTAAATCTGAGAATGTGGCTTCACCAGGGTTATCACAACCCCTCCCTATTCCACATACTGTCTTCTCTGATCTTACAATGGATTTCATAGGTGGTTTACCGGTATCACATGGGAAAGATACCATTTTTGTGGTTGTTGATCGTTTAACTAAATATTGTCATCTTACAACCTTACGCCATCCATTTTCTGCCAAGGATGTGGCCCAAGTTTTTTTAGATTCCGTTTATAAGTTGCATGGATGTCCATCTTCCATTGTGTCTGATCGCGATCCTATCTTTCTTAGTCAATTTTGGCAAGAGTTGATGGGTTTATTGGGAATTCAGCTTAAACATTCTACTGCCTTCCACCCTCAAACGGATGGCCAAACAGAGGTGGTTAATCGATGTATTGAAGCCTACCTACGTTGCATGGTTATGGAACGCCCTCATTCTTGGGCCACCTGGGTGCCATTAGCCGAATGGTGGTATAACTCTTCCTTCCACTCTTCCATTCAGATGACCCCATTTCGTGCCTTGTATGGCTATGATCCTCCATTACATTTACCATACGTTCCCAAGGATTCAACTGATGTTTCTGTTGATTCAGCTTTACGCAATAGAGAAGCTACTATTCAACTTCTCCGTCAATCTTTGTTGAAAGCTCAAACACGTATGAAGCAGCAATTGGATAAGCACCGTTCTGAACGTTCTTTTGAAGTGGGGGATTGGGTTTATTTGCGTTTACAACCGTATATGCAGAATTCGGCCCGGGCTTTCAAACACTCTAAACTTACACCGAAATATTTTGGTCCCTATTTGATATTGGAGCGTGTGGGTGCCGTGGCCTATCGTTTGGATTTGCCCAATGATTTCCAATTACATTCCACCTTTCATGTTTCATTGTTGAAGAAAGCTATTGGTCCTCCAACTAAGATTGTGCCCATTCCCTCGGACTCACGTTTCCGTTTGCAACCCATGGCTATTTTAGATCGGCGCATGGTTAAACGTCATAATCGTGCGGCTGCTCAGGTCTTGGTACAATGGCACAATTCTTCGCCCGCTAATGCAACCTGGGAATTTCTTATGGATATGCAGCTGCGATTCCCAGATTTTTCTTCTTGGGGTCAAGAAGAATCTTAACGGGGGAGTATTTATACGGATACTATGTGTAATAAGTGGCTAGAGTCATAATTGTCATTAATTCATAGTTGAGGGACTATTATCGTACAATTTGTAATTGTTTAGTAGCCGTTGAAGGTCGTTATATTCAGTTGTAACAGTCGAGTTGTGGTTCTATGCAATGAATTAGAAGTTTGTTTCTCTTCTTCTCCCCCAAATTTCTCTCTTCTTCTTACTAATTGCATCAGCCACAGATATCTTGAAACTATTTTTAGACAACCCAAGCATGTATGCAGTTTCTTTTATACCAGATTTAGTTAAAAACATGTGTAATGATGAAAATATATTTATCAATATGATAAAACAAAAAAAAAACTTCAGTTTTTATTCACTTTATAATTTTCTAATGTGTTTTTTATCAGATGTAGTATAAATAAAATGTGACATGTTTAAGGATAAATTAGTTCTAATACAAAAAAAAAGAGAGAGGAGTGAAGATACATACAATTCAATGGTTTGTCATCAAATAGAAATAACCACACTGTTTATATTTTAATTAACATATAAAAATTAAAGTACAAAAACAACACAATTCAAGCCCACAAATATCAAGTCCAGAAGTATTTTCGTAAATCATCATTCAAGTAAAAACACAGAGAAACATACCACATGAAGCTCACAGATATCATATATGGAGTCGTGTCACGCCATGCTTAGCACACAAAAGAAGCCTCGGCATGGTTGTCATCACAGTAAAGACCCGGGTTTTGAGTGAACCCCTGTTTCTTTAGCATCCTCCTCGCCTCGGTCACAAGCTTGTAGTTAGTAACATCATCATTCGATTCAAGAATCGTTTGAATCGCATTACTAAGCGCCCCGTAGGCTTGATCTGGTTTGCCACTTGGTGTGGCATCAGCTGAGGTCTCGTGTGTCTGGCACCCGCTAATCAAAATCCCATTTTCTGGCAATGCTCGTTTCTTTGATCCTGCATATGCATCTTCCTTACTCCCAACATCTGCTTCCATCGCGGGTTTTGCATATTCTGAATCGTTATCCAGTTTTTGCTTTAGAAACTCCTGAGCTAGACTCCCAACTATTCCAAGAAAACCTCCACTTTCGCCACCCTCACCGCCTTGGAGCTTGTTTAAGAGAACATTCATGAACTTTTTCACCTTTGGACTGGAATCTTCACCGAACATATCAAATAATGTAGGTCTCACTTTCCCAACATCTATATCATCTTTGCCGGTTTTTTGTTTCAGTATGTCAATGAGAGTAGAAAGAGGTAATGATTTGTTTTTAACATGAAGATCTCCATATGTTCTCTCTTCTTCTTCTACTTCTTCTTCTTCACGATGCTTATTATGGCGTAAGCCAGAAGGGAGATGAATGCCACGGGACTCTAATGCATTTTCAGCAGTTTTATGTAAGAAACTTCTAAATCCAAAACCAGACCCACTTTCTTCTTGTTCTTCATTTGTATCGTCTTTGCAGCTCTCGCCAATCTGCTCTTTAGCCTCGTCGATGAGTCCACCGCTGTGGCATGAATCTGATACAATGGTTATTCTGCAACCATGAGGAACTTGATCAACAAGCTCCCTGAAGTCATCATCTGTAATCACCATATAACAAAACATCAAATTCATTACTACAGGACAATAAAGTTATTATCTTTGATACAAACAACATTTGCTTTACTTTATGTTAATTCTCTTATCATATGGATTCAACAGAAATGCAGATGTATATGATCATAGATGCATACACAGAGATAACAGGACTTCCTAATTGAGGTCCAGGTTATCAGAATTCAATTCTTCTAACAGGACTGGATATTATAACTAAAATTATAAAGATGTTAGTCAAATTATTCCGATCCAATATCACAATAATGCTAGGGGCTAGGGTGATCAAGTTTTCAGGTTGCAAACTTGACAGTAACAGGGGACACAAAACAATTTCAATGCATACTGTTCTTAACAGCAAGATCGCTTCAGATCCAGCAGTTCATTCGCTGGAAACATTAGTCTACATAATGTTTTCAATTATCATAATCACAAAGTCCGTCGGTAACTACTTCAATCCTAATAACACATTTGTGGATCAATGATTGAGCAACAACAAATTTAACTTCCTTAAATGTAGAACATAATCAGACAATCATGAGCAGCTTTCAACCACTCGTTAAAACCTGAAGTCAAAACATAAAGCACCAACAAAAATCCTAAATTCAGCGATCTGAAGCTAAAATTCAACTGAAAGTAGCATACTGTTAATCAGATTAAACTCGTAGGGGACGATAAACTAATCATATCCACTATCATCACCTAACAGAATTTAATTATCTCTGGCAGGACTGACAATTATAGCGCCATTATACAGATGTTAGTGAAATTACGCAGATCTGATAATGCTAGAGTAATCAAGTTTCTAGGATTGCAAAAGTGACCATTATCACAATCATAAACGATGTCGATGAATAACAGCAAGATCGCTTCAGATCCAGCAGTACATTCGTCAGCAATCATAAACGATTTAGATAATGTTCTCAGCTATCACAATCATAAAGTGCGTCAGCAATCACAAACGATTTAGATAATGTTCTCAGCTATCACAATCATAAAGTGCATCAGCAATCACTTCAATCCAAATAACACATTTGAGGATCAATGTAACGAACACAATAAACTCAATTCCGATCGCGAAGAGCTTTCATCCAACTCCAAAACTCGAAGTTCAAAACATCAAATCACCAACACAACACAAATCCTAAAGGCTAAATCCGTTTATCAGAACCTAAAATTCACAAACAAAAGCTCAACTTCAAATCAACATAATTAGACAATCACGAACAGCCTGTAACCATTCGTTACAACCTAAATCCAAAACGCTAAATCACCAACAAAATTCACCAAACGGAAGATCAACTTCTAATCAACCGAAAGTAATTACGATCAATTGATCGTAAACTCCGTCGGTAACTACTTTAATCCAAATAACACATCTGACGATCAACGATTAAGCCACAACAAATTCAATTTCCCAACATTTCGACACACAATCAGACGATCACCAACAGCTTTCAACCATTCGTTAGAACTTGAAGTCAAAACGCTAAATCACCAACACTAATCCTAAATCCAATGATCCGAATCCAAAATTCACCAAACAAAAGCTCAACTTCAAATCAAACTACCGATCTATTAATCTACCATACCGTTGATCAGATTGAAGTCACAAGGAACAATACACTCATCATATCCAGTATCATCATCGTCTCCGGTCTCCGCCGGGAGGCGAGTGCCGTGGCCGCTGTAGTGAACGAAGAAGAAGTCTCCGGGCTCGGCGGATGTGATGAGATCGGAGAGAGCTTTGCGGATGTTCCGGCCGGTAGGTTGAGTGTAGGAGTCGTCGGAATCGATGAGGACGGTGATATCGTCTTCGGAGAAGCCGTAACGATCGACGAGACAGCGGTACATTCGCTTGACGTCGTTGACGCATCCCCGGAGCTCCGCCTTGGTTCCGGCGTAGTTGCAGCCGATCAACACCGCCTTCTTCCCCATTGATGTTGCAGATTGAAGGATTGTAGATGACTTTTTAGAGGTCAATTATTGCAGAGTGAAGTTGATTGGGATCTGAAATGATGAGAGGGCCAGATTTCAACGTATTGATGTCTTCACGACGCTTTTGACTTGATTTTTTTTTGTGTTTTTGGTGGTTAATTCTTTTCAGATAATAAAGACATTAATGGACATTTGTCCAAATTTACAGAAAATTTATTTTAATAAATATTTTTTACTAGTAGTATCAATCACATACCAGTACCACCATCTGTCTACCATTATCAATACCAAAAACACTTGTTTAAAAAATAATAAAACCGAATGACAATTAACGTAAAAATGTTGAACCACGTAAGCGAAACGTAAAACATGTAAAACAATAAGTAAGTCGATCTATGACTTGCGTAGGGACCGTTAAACGTGAACAAGATAAGCCTAAAAATATTGAACCACACACGCATGTTGTGACGTGTTAACTCTTAAAATTTAGACTAAAACGTAAAACGAAAAAATTTAAAATATGAAAAGTATAAGGGACCACCATCTCCGTTATAAAACATTATTATATACAGTGGCGGAGCTTGAACATTCACGTAGGGGGGCGGGGGCTAAATTAATTTTTTAGGGGGGGCGAACTTGATATTTATATATAAATTTATACTACCGGGCCAAAAATTTACACTACCGGACTAAGATTTAACACTACCGACGAAAAAAAGAGGCCCCCCCGGGTCTCCCTTATCCTCCGCCAATGATTATATAATATAGGGGTCCGATAAAGGAACACCCTGTCAGGTGTTATACTGACACCATTTGAATTTTTTCACGGCCCATGAAGGCCCTTACGGGCCGTATTGGTTTGCAAAATATCAAATCAGTCAATTTATAAAATGTTACGGCCCGTATTGAATGTTACGGCCCGTATTGGTTGTTACGGCATGTATTGGTTGTTACGGCTCGTAATGACTTTAACTTACAGGGTCGTAACGAGTCTTAAAACGTTAAGTAAAATTTCTATTTTTAAAATTTTTTTGCTTTAAATTTTCATTTTTTTAATAAATGTTTTTTAATATTTTAAGATTTATTAGGTTATAGTACTTTTTAATTTAATTTTTTTACTTATATATATACCTTTAAAAAGTAAATTCAAATTCTTTATTTTTATTTTTTAGCTTTTATATAAAATATAAAGGGTTGTATTATATAAACGTCCATTTATGTTATTGAGTCACTCGATTGTCTCTATCTCTCTCCATGCAGGAGTGTTTTTACAGTAAAAATAATTAAAGCAACCGCTTTAGGACCCTAAATTTGAAGGGCCCCAAATTGGAAAAAAAAACTTTTATCTATATTATAAATTAAAAATATATGTGATAATACAATTAATATTTGTCTTTCAAAAGATAAATGAGAATGATAACAAAATAATTGAAAATTTATCAATGTCAACTTACAAATTTTAATTTATTAAGGTCGACTTATAAAATTTGGTTCATCAAATTTTAGGTCCGTTAATTTTAAATTCTCTTTTGTAACCAATCATTTAATGCATCAGCTATTGTTGTGTAATCTTGGTTTATTCTCAATCGTTTTAATATATTACTATTCATTTGTCAATTTAATCTGTTGTTATCTATTTTGATAAATCTATATTTGCAATTGATTTTTAGTTTTACTTTAATTTATTATTGTCTGTTTATCATTTAATCTTTTCTTCTATAATTAATTTTATTTTAGTTTATTAAGTTAGTTTCTGCCTTAAGTTGCATTTTGCCAAATTATAAACAAAATCTTGTTTATGTCGCCGGTCCAAGGCAAAAGTTTTTAAGAATAATATATGGATGGGGCCCCCAAAATTTTATTTCGCTCTATGCCTCCAGAAACATTAAGCCGACCTGGTCTTCATGTATCTATATGTATGTATAGAATAAAGATGTGAAAATAAATTAGGTGTATCAATAACATACTCCTTTATAAAATACTTATTTACAAATTGTATAAACTAATTTATATGAACATATTATAAATACATATATTGGTTTTTGGCATGTTCACTTCTTCTTTCTCTCTCTTTACACACACACACACACACACACACACACACACATATATATATATATATATATATATATATATATATAGAGAGAGAGAGAGAAGAAGAAGAAGAATGTTTTAATAACACAAATGAGTAATATTATTTTTATAATTCACTTACAAACATTTCATATAATATAAAGATTACATTTACAAATTTATAAAGAACGAAATGTGAATGCTCCAACTAAAGCCCTTATTTATGTAACTTATAAATAAGTATTTTATAAAAGCGAAAAATAAAGCCAAAGAATACTATTAATTAATAAATCATTAATGAATAAAAAACAATAAATAAATAAATAAAAAATCAGAATCTTACTTACGGTCATAAGGCTCATTACGGCTCTGTCATTATGGGCCGTAAAAAATCATGAATTGACTGATTTGATATTTACAGACCAATACGACCCGTGAAGGCTCTTACGAGCCGTATCTAGGGCGTTCAGATATTCATCTAGATGTATGTATGACATGCTCCATAATATGTTAGTAACTCTGATGTGTCATTATGAATAGTATAACTTTTTGTTTTCTTAAAGCTGACCATAAAACTTTTGTACTTTAAAGTTTATACATAGATATTATAAAATTTTAGTTATTAAATTTTATGATTGTGATAGCTTAAAATGTTTGATGTCGGATATAGCAAATAAAATACGTAAATAAGCAAACACTAAGAATAGTATGAGCCGAAGTAGGTTCGTGTCCTCATAGATACGAGTTAATTATTTTAATACAAAAAATATTTTAGTACAGTTACTTTGGTTGGTTATGGTTAAGAAAGATAGGAAATTTAATTAGAAACTACAACTAAAAGCAAACTACAACTAAAAGCAAATTGCTTGGTTATGGTTAAGAAAGATGGGAGGTTTAAAAATGAAAACTAACTCTAACACTAAGATAATTTCTTGATTCGATTAAGCTTACGATCACTAATGATTACGGTGCAACGATCTTTTTTAATTAATGATTTGTATTGATACTAGACATCAGACCGTTTGGACATCCACTCTATCTAATTTCTAATCAAGCGTGGTTCGTTGATTAGAGCCAACTCGCTACTCTAAGCTCATGCGGTTCATTCGGTATGTTTAACTAGATTGTATGATCTATAGCGAGAATGAATTCATAGACAAACTCAAATTGTTAATTGTTCCTTATGAAAAATCAAAACTTGATTAGGGTTTTAAAACTTAAATAACTTTATTAGAGAAATTAATAACGTGGTCAATTTTATTAACAATCTAATATATACCGGAGTAGATACGAGTTTAAGATCAAGAATCAATCAAACAAACCATTAAAACAAAAATATCTTATAAACGATTCATATAAGTTTAAACCAAATCAAAAAAATAAAACCTTAATGTTAAAACTAATATTGTTTTAACAGGACATGACGACTAGACCAATCAAAAAATAAAATAAATGAAAATTTATAAATACGATACAATTAATTTTCTTCCCAAAATGTAAAAATTGTAAACAGGTACCAAGAAAATGATGAAAAATGAAAACAAGATTGTGTATCTTCGATTAACAAACCATTCAAAAGTTCGGTACATATACGATCAACACTTAATCAACTAAAGAAATTTACAATAACAGTCCCTCTAACGTCTTGAAATTACAAAAACAAACCTAAACTTTTCTAACGAACTCCCCTCTAATTTCAAGATGCTAAGTCAAACTCTCAATACCAAGAAGAAACCTCATCTTTTCAAACTTTACTCTTGGCAAAGACTTTGTCAACACATCTACTCTTTGCAAATCACCTCTAACAAAATCAACTTGAATTTGATTCCATTTTATACACTCTCTAATAAAGTGATACCTTGTATGAATATGTTTTGACCTTCCATAAAAAACAAGATTTTTCATTAAAGCAATTGCAGATTTATTATCCACCAGTAACTATCTTCTTATGTACCTTACCAGTCAATTCTTCAAGCAACCCACTCAGCTACATTACTTGGTAAGCTGCTGAGGTTGCAGCCATAAATTCAGCCTCACAGCTTGATAAAGCCACTGTCTGCTGCTTTTAAGAATGCCAAGACACAGAACAATCATTATAGTAAAATACATTCCCAGAAGTACTTCTTCCATCATCTGTGTCAGTCAAGTGATTACTGTCACTATACCCAACCAAAACACCATTGCCACTTCTTCTATACTTAATACCATACTGCAAAGTGCCTTTTACATATCTGATCAAGTGTTTCACAGCCTTCAAATGAGCCTCCTTTGGGTTCTGCATAAATATGCTAACATAGCCTACAGCAAATGCTATATATGGTCTAGTTTGGGTTAAGTACCTCAATGAGCCCACTAATCTTCTGTAAAATGTTGGATCTACATCTTCCCCTCCTTCATTCTTGGATAATTCAGACCTGGTTCTATTGGTACCTTGGTTTCAATGCAATCCCCTAGACCTGTTAATTTTACAAGCTTAGTAGCATACCCTGATTGCTTTATAGAAATCCATTCTTTATCTTGTTTAACCTCAATTCCAAGATAATAACACAATGGACCTAAGTCAGTCATTTCAAATTTTGACTTCATTTGATGTTTGAATCTGTCTATCTCAAGTGGATCACTCCTAGTTACAAGTAGATCATCCATATACACACCAAGGATCATGACTGACTTCCATCCATGCTTGACATAAACTGGTTGTTCATGTTGACACCTTTTAAAACTCAACTATAGTAGTAATGCATTCAATTTTAAGTTCCATGCTCTAGGTGCATGTCTAAGCCCATACAAAGCCTTTGACAGTTTATACACCTTTGTTTCTGACCCCTTCTTCTCATATCCATCTGGCCATTTTACCTACACACTTTCTTTCAAGTCCCCATGTAAGAAAGCAGCTTTAACATCAAGGTGGTACACAGACCAAATCAAATTTACAGCCACAACTAAGATTAGTCTGATAGTCTCTATACTGGCTACAGGAGCAAAAGCCTCCTCAAAATCAATTCCCATTTGTTGTACATACCCCTAGTAACCAACCTAGCTTTATGCTTGGTCATATTTCCCATTGCATCCCTTTTCAACTTAAACACCCATTTCAAACCAATTGGGTTACACTTCAGAGGAGGATCAGTTAGGACCCATGTTTTATTCCTTTCTATTGCCCTAATCTCTTCATCCATAGCCTTCTTCTATTTTTCATCCTTAACTGCTTCCATATAGGACACAGGTTCACCTTCAAAAGTTAGCAATAGTTCCACTCCTTCTTCTTCTACTTGCCTGTTTGCATGATGTTGAACCCTACTGTCTAGCACATAGTCAGCTAGTCTAGATGGTATCACTGATAATCTAGTAGACCTTCTTAAATTACTTGTTCCCCAGACCCTGCATCCTCTTGACTCTCATTCACACTATTCACTGGTGTGTGCTGACTTGAGTTCTCAGGTTGCAAACTCCTCATCCCTTGTTCACAAACCTCTAAACTTATCTGATAAGGTTAAGACTGCTGCACACTAAATTTTTTAGACATGTTAGGCTTATTAGACTTTTAAAGTGTGATTAAATAATCAGTCCAGTCCCACCTTCTAGACTCCTCAAACTGCACATCTCTGCTTATAACAATCTTGTTTTTGGCAACATGATACATCCTATTAGCCTTTATACCTTGTTCCACCCCCAAATACACCATAGGCACACTTCTGTCATCTAATTTCTTCAAGGTATGAGAAATCACTTTTACATGTCCCACACACCCAAATACTCTTAAATGTTGTAGGTCTGGTTTCTTTCCCTTCAAAGCCTGATAGGGTGTGCAATCCTTTAGTGCTTTAGTGTAGACTGTTAAGAATATAGACTGAGTGTCTAACTCCTTCTGCCCAAAAATTTTATAGTAAGTTCATTGTATTTAACATACTTCTTTTCATGTTCAAGACAAACCTATTCCTTCTTTCCATTGTTCCATTCTGCTAAGGGGAATAAAGAGCAATTAATTGTCTGATTATTCCATTCTTCTCACAGAAAGAATTAAACTCTTGATAGGTAAGCTCTCCCCCCTTTTAGATCTCAAACATTTTATCTTCAGATCAAGCTCATTCTGAACCTTCATCTTAAACAACTTGAAGGTTTCAAATGCTTGATCTTTACTTTTAAG
The DNA here is from genome assembly GCA_018326465.1 of Flaveria floridana. Taxonomy (NCBI): domain Eukaryota; kingdom Viridiplantae; phylum Streptophyta; class Magnoliopsida; order Asterales; family Asteraceae; genus Flaveria; species Flaveria floridana. The sequence continues at coordinate 2,417 of BJCO01461733.1, read as the reverse complement.
CATGTAGACCCATATAAAACGTGTATAATAATCCACAAGAAGCATAAAAGTACCTATTCCCTGCTTGTGTAGCTGGGGTGATTAGTCGATACAGATCCATTGACACCAACTCAAGTGGATTCTGTGACCTATAAGATGTGTTTGTTGGGAATGATTGCCTTGGATGCTTACCTGCCATACATGCTTCACACAACATAGTAGGATGGTTTATCTGAGGAACCCTCCTTACCATCTCTTTACTTGTCATGGTTCTTAGTGAATCAAAGTTCACATGACCTAACCTGTCATGCCACAGCCAGGGTGTGCTTCTAACTTTGGAATGAAAGCACATGGATGAGCCAATACCCAGTCTAGCCTTGTGCAGCCTGTTTAGGGATCTTCCTACTTTTATTAGTAGGTTTCCATTCTTTTCATACAGCCACAGAAAGTCCCCTTTCATCTTTACTTTGCAGTCCCCTTTAGTTGCCTGTCCTAGGCTCAAAATATTATTTCTCAAGTGTGGGATGTAGTAAACATCAGATAGCATCCTGTGTTCCCCATTCTTACCTTCTAGGATCACAACTCCTCTGCCCTTAATTTTCACGCAGGAGTTATCTCCAAATCTAACTTTTCCACCCACATTCTTATCTAATTGAGAGAATAATGACAGATCACCAGTCATATGATTTGAGGCTCCATTGTCAAGGTACCAATAAATACCTTTATTAACATCATCCGACTCTATTTCATACCTTGTAGGAAGCACCTTGTGTTCATTCAAGAACACTAACTCCTTCTTGTCTTCCTCGTGTACTGTCATTAACAAGGCAGGTTCTTCCACTTCGACTTGGGTGAAGTTTAATTCTGAGCCCTGTGGTTTCGAAGTTTGGCATTCAGAGGCATAATGTCCAAGTTTATCGCACTTGAAACACCTTATTTTTTACTTGTCTTTATTGAACTTCTGAGTTCTTGAGTGATCTCGATCAGCCTCCTTTCCTTTGTGGTTTGATCGACTCTTCTCACTCATTCCTGAACCTTGAGTTCCCTCCTTGCTTTTTCCCCACTTCTTACTCTGACTCAAAATTCTTTCTTTTAGACCGCTATTCTGCATATGTTAGTAATAACTAATCTTCTTTAGTTGTGTTTCCTTTTATCTCCATGCCTGTTCTTTCTTCGAACGCCTTCAATCCTCCGATCGCTTCTTGAAGGATCATTGTTTCAAGATCTGCAAATTGTTCTATTGAAGCAACAATTTGAATGAACCTCTCTGGTACTCCATCAAGAAACTTCCGAACGAGAACCGTTTCCCCATGCGGCTCCCCCAATTCGGATGCCCTCGATGATATCGCACTCATCCTTCCGGCGAAGTCATCAATGGTTTCGCTTTCCTTCATTTTCAGACTTTGAAATTCATTCTTCAAGGTCTGTAGCCTGGCCTTCTTCACTCGATCAGCACTGAAAAATCTGGCCTTCAGCGACTTCCAGATATCCTTTGCGGTTGTCAGGTTGGCTACCTACAACACCATTTCCTCTGGCATCACCTGAAACAGGTACGCAATTGCCGCACTGTTCTTTTTGGGATCAATTGTAGTTCCCTCGGCTGGTTCAATCACTTCCTATAAACTGTGAACATTGAAGATTGCCTTCAATTTTACCGCCCATATGGTATAATTCAAAGTCGTAAGAATAGGGCATTATAAGGGAATCATTGAGAAGTTATCCCTTCCAGCCACAACGTTCCCGGCGATTGCACCAGCCATGTTCGTCCTTCGATTGTAAGTTCGACCGAACCGTGAATCCAGGATTCCACTCAATCAACGGTTTTTGAGCTTCTTCTCCGTGAAGCTCTGATACCAAATGTAAACAGGTACCAAGAAAACGATGAACAATGAAAACAAGATTGTGTATCTTCGATTAACAAACCATTCAAAAGTTCGGCACATATACGATCAACACTTAACCAACTAAAGTAATTTACAATAACAGTCCCTCTAACATCTTGAAATTACAAAAACAAACCCAAACTTTTCTAACAAAAATCACCAACAATGAGTCTTGCTTTCCCTCCTGCCGTCGAGCTCGATTAAAAAAGATGCCCTTTTCTTTTGTTATTGCATAGATAATCTTCATACCTTTTTCTTTTGTCAAGATTTAACTTTTAAAATTTGAAACAAGCAAAATCTTTTAGAAGATAAGTTTTTATATTAAATACTAGATTATTAACCCGTGTATTACACGGTTTAAAAGTTAAAAATATATATAATTCAAATATGTAAACAAAAATATAAAAAACTCTATCGTTTTTATTTTAAATCGATTACATAAAAATAAGGATTTATGATCATAAGGTTTAAAGGGTTAAATACGGTTTGAGATTATTGATATCATAGATCAAAATCTCTAGAATGATTGGTGGTGATTGAGTTAGTTAAAAAAAA
>BJCO01461700.1:0-10689 GCA_018326465.1 Flaveria floridana | reverse complement strand
ACTTGTTAGTATATGCATATAATCCCTTGAACACACGTGTAGAAAATTTGTTAAAAATATTAAAATTTCCGCTAATTCATCTAATATTTGTAAGAAACTGGATGATTTTTATTTAAATGTAATTATGACTTGTTATAGCAATTATCGATACCATTATTTCTAGCTTTATATAATTCAAGATCTAACAGTCATTTCCCTTCCTAGTCACCGTCAGTAGATTTTCTAAAAAATAAAAAGCCTACAAGATCTCCGGTTAGTCGTTTTTAATTGTATAACTTTGTTGTTTACTATATGTGGTTGGGACCTTTTGTTTATAATTTTAAACTGTAAATTAAATCACGTGTCTGTAAATTATTTTAAATTGTAAATTAAATCAGCGTAAATCATTCTTTGTCTTTATTTCTATAATTACTCTAGAAATAATTATTTTTTATTTCTTATTTACAAAAAAATAATATTTGTTTTTACATTTTTATCATTGATTTTTCACTTTCCTGTAGTCACAACCAATTTCATTAAAAGAATTAATAGAGATCAACATTGTCTTGCTAAATACATTGATGACAGTAACATGTTTTTCTCCTACAATTACAACTATCATCTAAAACATAAAGAATACACTCTCAAAAATATAAAGGATGAGATGTGAATGCCCTAAAATATTAATTTACAAAACAATGTGTGTTTAAAAAACTCGTATACCATTTACATTATAAAACTTAAATGCTAATAAAACGAAGGATATCTCATAATTGTTTATTAAATGTTAATTTAAGTAAAGTAAATGAAAAATATTTAAAACTTAATTATTATTTAATGATTTTTCAACTTTAACTTATAGCTAGTAGGTAAATGTTAAGAAGAACATAAATAAACAAAAATTCATAGCTGTTTCATGTTAAATCAACTTGATAAAAATAAACACTAAATAGGAAACAAGCTTTATAAATAGTCTTTTACAAAATTGAAACGTCGTCGATAAAATTGAATCAATATCAAAACTTAATTAATTCTTTAGGTTAAGAAAAATAGCAAGTGAAAAATACCAAGTGACATTATTGAAATGCAATATGGCAAGCCTCCCAATGAAGATAACTCACTATTCAACTATTCATCGTAGTGTGTAATTAAAAGTCAAAAAGACAAGACTAGCATGTACCACTTGCAACCCTTAAATACCATCTTCTCACTAAAAATTTGTAGCCATCGGCTCATCAATGCTATTATGTTCCAACAACATAAAAAATAATAGTTCTCCTCCCACTTGCAATATAAGTTTACTTTATTTTTTTAAACAAAAATGGTATGATTATGTTTCGAAGGATATGAATATGTATTATTTTAATAGGGTTCACATATTCGTTTTTTAGTCGGGACCGCACACCCAACTGGCCAACCCCCTAAGGAGGAACATATTGCTAAGAAAACTCACTTGTTCAACTCTGAACATTTTACTCAGAGTGAGACTTGAACGCATGATCTTTTTTATTTACATGTCATTAGTAATTCACTTTAACCAGTTCGGCTAAAAACCATTGGTGCAAAATAAGTTTACTATCAATCAAATTCGGCCCCTTCCATTCTTCATAGAGATCTACCGAGGGCCTGATCTGCTAGGCCCCCACACACATTAAGCTAACATATATAAAAAGTCAAGGTTTCTTCAATAATTTAGGTTAGGACCCTTTTGATTTTGTAGTAGGCCCCTAAAGCTGGAGTAGAAAGATGAAAATCTACAAGCTTTGGAAAAAAAGGAAAAGGAGAATAAAGGAGGTGGAACATAAATAGTAAAATCATATGTTTTTTTTTTTTTGTAGGCAAACTTTTTACTCATGTGACATTTGAACTAAAACCTTCAGTCTTAAGTGCTTAATAAATATCTACTATTATTGGTTGTGTTCAATATTAACATCGAACTTGAAATTGAAATTTGAATTTACTATTTGGTTAGCATCTGAATTGAATCCCAAATTAAAATTTAGATTTTTGAATCGATTTGACTCATATCGGAGAAAAGTAATATTTAACAATACAAAATCGACCATCAATAATTTCCTCACCCCATAAAAAAATTAGTTCCAACACTGACTACAAACTCTACATACAAGTTGATAAATTAAAAAAAATTAATTTTTTAATATATTAACTTTGAGCAGTCGACAATTTTATTTTTCCGAAATTCACTTTTTATCATTCAATTCAGTTATATATATAGTTATATATATAGGTTATATATATAGGTTATATATATAGGTTAATCTTGTATTTGATTTATCATTTAATTTTTTTGTGTGCTACCTTCCATGAGGACCACGACTTGTATGTTGTATTTTATAAATTTTTTTATAAAATTAGGCTGAACGGATAAAACAATAATAAACATATAAAATTTAATTTATTTCTTACAAAATTCGAAACTGCATAACATATTTTTTTGATATAAATATTCATAAAGAAATACAAAAATCTAAGGGGATGATTTTATCTTATACACGGGCCTAAAATATTCTGTTTCATCGAAGCCCAATACTATGGGCTAGCTACGGCCCAAAAAGCATTCAGTGTTAAATGTCTCGTGCCATTTCATTTGGATTTCGTATGGGCCTACTAAATGAGTCCGTGATTTTTACCAAAACTGACCCGAACTCGTATAATAAACTAGACTAGAGATTAAACTCAAAACCCATAAATTTTATGTTAGGTTCGTGTGAAGTCCATGATCTATAAAACTTAAAAATCTCTTAACATTACGTATTGTTTTTCATTGTATCATTGTACATCTTAAGTTATTCTTAAAGTTATCTGCACGCTCCACCCTGATTAGTAGTAAAACAAAGTGATGTAATTAGACCAATGTACAAGTACAGTAATAGGTATAGATGAAGAGGAATATGAAAGACATTGTCTTGTACACATGATCATTGTATCTCGTGACTCATTTAATACGAAAACGAATAAATACAAAAAACACAAATAAGTCAAGTTCTAGCTTTCTTATAATCATTTTGATTACCAAAGATTCTGTGACCATATGTTGAAGAAATGAGCTCAACAAGCAACGGAAACTGTAACGTCGCGAATGAAGCAATTGGAAGACATGTTAATGCAGCTATGGGGATCAAGATCCATTTCTTTTCCTGACCTGATACAATATACAAAGTTGCACTAAAGGCTACCATAAGTGATGTTACAGATAAAAATAACATCACAAGGCCGAGTATCAATCTCTTTGGTAACCTGTAGAGAAAATCCTCATCGCGATAACGCGCTGTGAGAATTGATAGAAACAACAACAGTGAAGTGGTGGATGTGAACAATGAGACTGCATCCGAGACTGCAAATACGATGAAACTTGATCTTGTTAAATAAACTGCTTTCCCAGTGTCACTATTGTTGCCACCAGGTACAGTAATGGCCGCTGCAAAGACTATTGTAACAATGAGTGCAGCTGTGATTGTGTATGAATCTGCTGTCTTTTTCATCCACTCTTCGCCTTCTTTTCTCAGTTCCTTGTGTTCTCTTCTGAACACCATAATAGGCGTCTCATGTTTTTTGTTCTTTTCTTCCTTGTACTTATGTTCCACAAACTTCTCGACTTCCTGAAACCACTGCAACTCCCTTTGCATTTGCAGAGCTGCACCAGAGATCACATTGAGTTTGTGAATAGGGGCTAATTGTGCAGCCAAATGCAACAGATTGTTTCCATCTTTGTCTTTCATTACTTTGTGTAAAAACATGTTCATGTTCATCTCATGTACCAGCAAGTTGTAAACCTTTTCAGTGCGGTTTATTATTGCCATCTGAATAATGTAATAACCGTTCGTGTTGGACCAAATTGCCTGTGGGAAATACTTGACCATTTCTTCTATTGCCTCTGGTGTATCATTTGTTGCTGCCACATTAGTTGCCTTGAAATAGTGGTCTCCCATATCGGTGTGTCTGTTTGTTTTACCAACTTCTTCGCATATACATCTGAGTAACATTAGAGCCGCATTGTGCTTCATTTTATCTTCCTTGAGGCGCTTGATGTGCGGTACTATGATTAATGTGACAGAAACCTGTTATTTATGCTTAGAAGTAACATAACTGCAACTTTTCAAACAGACACAGGTTCATAGTAATGCTTCAAAGAAACAGTTGAGTCCTTACCTTGTAGTAGTGTAAATTCCCAAAATTTGACATAAATCCTCTGGAGAACTACATAAGAAATCAGTTTTATAAGTAAGAACAAACATAAAAGAAATATTGCCTAAACAACACGCTTGGCTTATATAATTTCATTGAAGATTAAACGCGCTAACAGATAAACAGGCTTCCAGAAACACAAAGTTGAAAGCAAACCAATGTGGAAGCAGCTCCTTCTGCATTTTGAGTCCTTGTGTGTCTCCTGATTCTCAATATCTTGGACCTTATCAGCATTGCTGCAGATGTTATCTGTTGGTACATCTTGAAAACGAAACACGACAGCGATTATAAATATGGATATCAACATATCTTTAAATTAATCTTTGCATATAGAGAGATTTCAATAGTCGATCTGATGTAAATTATGATTCACAATGAACTACTCTAGCAAGTGAAGAAACTAACAAGAATATACAAATCTTTTGTAGAAGTTGTATTGGGTTCCACTATAATACAAGTCCCACTTTCCCGCAATGCACATTAATGGAGAGTCGACATCCTTGTACTTTGTTCTGGCAATCTCCGGGAACTCCTTAATCAACTCATACGCTACATCTGTTAATAAACACATGTAACATCTATAATTATTCGACTTTTAACATATAAGCCACAAATGGATAGATGTATTCAGAAACTCACCAAGAATTCCTTGGTTAATTACACCAGTAAGTAGCAGAGCACCATTCCTGCCCTCAAAGGGACTGTGATATCCTTCTTGTCGAGAAAGCCGAATATGTTGCTTGCAGACCTCAAGCAAATACAGAAAAGTGAGTCTGTGAGGACTGAAAACAGCTCTATGGATCGGTAAATATTCCTTTCTGTCTGAAATGAATAGCAGATGTGGGTTCAGTTTCACCAGCATCTTTGAAGCCGCGGTGTTCCCGACCATTGCAGCATAGTGCAGTGGGTTCTGTCCAAAGTTATTCACCATAGATGGAAGTGAGTTTGGGTCCATCTCCTTCAAGAGATTCTCAACAAACTCAATGTTTTCACTTGATGAAATGGCAATGTGGAGTGCTCTATGGCCTGCAACATTCAGTTTAGCACTCAATGCGTTGTTGTCCTTGTTGAAATGTCCTCCGGCTGTCTCCCAGTCACCTTCGATTATTGATCTGTACAGCGGTATGTACTCTGCAAGATCTAGTGCCACAAGAAAATAATTTCATTGCGGAATTTAGTGATAAGAAGCTAAGGATCTAGTAGCTACAAACTCATACTTGAACTAGTTTGACATAGGCAAACAAACTAGAAAAGAGTTCAACTTAACATAGACATAACTTGAGCTACATCTGAAGTTACTGGCCCATAAGCAATGACTTAAGCATATAATTAATAACATATTAATTTTCTCTTCAGATTATCTTAAACAATAACATTCTTGTTTTCTGTCTTTCTGATATAGTTAACAATAAACTTTGAGTAGTTAAATTATTTATGTCTGTCCAAATCTCCAACAATACCTTTGCCTTTGCTGGTGCCTCCAGCACCGCTGGCGGTGGAAGCAGCCACTGCCGGAGTACTGTAAGTAGTGTTGAGCTTCTTCCATACATCCATAGCTGTGTGGAGTCCAACAACAGTGCCCATAACATCTTCAGTTAGTGAACCGAACATCCATCCTTTAACAAGCATATCAGATCTTTTCCATTCCTCGTAGCTGCCCCCATCGCGCCTTTTAAAACCGCCATCGATGAAACCTCGCATACCATGGCTCTCTATGAGGCACGCCATCTGTTCGCGCCACTGATCATAGTTGGTTTTGCCAGAAAGCTTGATGGAAACAAACCCAGATGGGTTCACATGACATGGGTATGGGTATTGTTGTGTCCCTGCTGTATTAGATCATATGTAGTTGTCAGTTAATTGGAATTAACAACAGATGAAGCTCAAAGCTTGTAGCACAAGTTACAGTTATATGCATACAGTTACATCTCTCACTGAGTAACTTTAACAGTTGAAGATCAAAGCTTGTTGCAGAGGTGCTTGAGGAAGCCATCAGAGTTGAATCAAACAGTAGATGTGATGAAGATTAGTGGTGTAGATTGTTTTTAAAGGCTTGTTTTTGACAGGGTTTGTTGAATTCCATATTGTGATCTGTCAACATTACATTTGTGGTCTTGATCCATGTAATTATTAATTATGGGTCCTAATATACAAACTCTTCACATTATAAATCGACACTCCCTCTATACGTCCCGTATATACACTGAAAACAAGAAAAATTCAGGGGGACAGTCAAAGAGCTATACGCGCCATGTAGCTCTATACGACCCCCTATACAACACATATAAGGCTATACGACACGTATATCAAATTTCGACACTGACTACGCGGAAAAATTCAGGGGGTTGTCAGAGGGGTTATACCCCTAACGCCCCGTATAGGGCTATACGACCCCCCTATACGACGTGTATGGGGCTATACAACCCGTATAAAAATTTGGAATGTTAATTTATAATTTTGGGATGTCTCGATATCCACACTCTTAATTATTTATGACTTTAATGGCAAACAAACTCCCTTGTGCATGCAAAATTCGAGGGGGTGTTGGACTATCGGGTCAAACTTTGGCATGATGAACATATTTCACGATTAAAAGCGTAACCTTCAGGTCATATGACGACTTCACCTTTATCAGACAATATTTAATATAGGATTCATTTTCTTGAAAGAAATCCTTTAACTCTTCCCTTTCCAATTATTTGTTTTTGCTATATACACACACTTCTTTTATTATTTTTATTTTTTTTTTGAACGGCATATGTATATACACGTTTCATATTGTTAACCCTATATAACAACTAATTATTTTTCAGAATTTCAAATTAGAATCGATTTCATATACACCTCTGTATAACGCAGGGATAACATATGCCAATAATTTAAAGTTTTCATCAAGACAATCCAAATAATAATATGTTTAAAGATTTTATCCAAATATTAGTAATTTTACACGTTATCCAAGTACCTCTATATCTTAAATTTGTTGTTTGAGACTTATAAAATGACACGAGACGTGAAATGTCTAAATTAAAGAGCATATCATCATCATATATATTTTCCACAAAAAGCTATTGAGAAAAACTAATTTGATATTAGCATATCATAGCAATTATGTGACTATATACATAATAGTCTAAAAAGCAACCAAATAATGTAGAATTGTTATGAAATAGATACAAAAGAAATATTATCACTTTCACAATATCAAACTTCAATAAATGGCAAAGATAAATAAATTACTTACCTCCGATGGCAACTGCTATCTTATCTTGAGCTTCAAAAAAGTGTGAAATGACAGGTGCTTACACAGTTGAACATGTATTTACATATTCATTAACAAATTCAGTTTACACATCTTATCAATTAAAAGGTTCTTTACATAACAATAAAACATCTTTAGTATCATCCTACTCTCATTTGGGAGAGGAATGGTGACGATGACTATGATGATCATCGTGACTATGATGATCATCGTGACTATGATCATCATGATGACGGCCCCTCTTCTTCGAGTGCGACCGTGAATAACTGAAACAATTAATAAAAATAAAGTCATCACACAATTGCAGTAAATTCTGGATTTTTTGGAAGTATTAACAAAGATGCTTACGAGTCATCATCGTTCGCTTTGCTAACAGATGAATCCTGACTTTTCCGGAAAGACTCATTCACCTGTTCAACCTATCTTGTTATTGACTGATATGACGTGAAATTAATATGAGAACAAAAAATGAATTTAAAGAAGTTGATGATTGATGTTAAACAATTATGAACCACAAAACAAACATAAAGAACCTTACTGACCGATTGATGTGATATCTGATTGCCTCTGCCATGGGCTTCGAGGTACTCCTCATATGTCTGCATCAGTGCAAGAACAGTGAGACCATCATAACTTTATGGAAAAGAAAATGTCATATGCAAACTCAACAATGCATGTGTATCGTAAATAAGAAAAAAAGTAATATACCATATCAAGAATATCATCATCAGTAAGAGCATTAGTATGTAAGCTGCTTTCTGCAGACATATCCCAGCCATCATATAACGAAGAACCATCACCACCAATGTCCACATCAGTAACGCTTCTGTTAATAAACGAGTTTTGCTGTGATGCATGCTGGTAGAACAATGAAGGATAGATCAAAGGTCCTAAATGCATGGGGCCTACATCTTGTAAACCACAAAAACTCTGGTTTTCATCCATTCCACTCTCCCCATCAATCAGTTCGCAAAGAGCTTCTCCAATATCTTGGGGCAACTCCTGAAACAAATGCATTAAAAAACATGATATATGTGTGTATATATGTATATGCATGAATGTATGTATGCATGTATGACATTTACCTGGCAATCTCTACTGATTTTAACCGGTTTGTATTGATTCAACGGGTTCTTTAAATGAAGAGTTTTCTGAAAAGGCAAATCATGCAACTGCAGCCATTTTACCTTAAAGCTGCGACCCCATGGTTTGCTTCCGCCATATCCATGGCTCCAGACATTGTCTCTTCTCCAACCAACCGATGACATCATTTGGGCATACCCTTGGAAGTAGCCACTCATATTGACACTAAATATTAATATCACCTTACCAGAACTCTGCAAGACATTCATATGCACTCTTGAAAGGTTCTTGAAAATACTGACACAAATGACAATGAACTTACATGATAAGCTTCTTCCAAGATCGGTTCATTCATCACTTGGGTAGCCCAAATTCCTCTCTCAACTGATAATTGGATATTTTCATGGTTTAAACTCTTTATGATGAAATATCTTGTATCACCAGATTTACTCCTTTTATTTGTATTTGAGGTCCCAACCTGTTCGCATGAATGGTCTTGATATTCTGCCCCAGAATGACAGGCACCCTTGTCTACTTTCTCATTTGGGCTCTCTATAACAACATTCTAGCTCATTCATTTTTACCAAAAGAAGAATTCAACAAATGATCAAATCATATTTAGTGGAACTAAGCATGAATGATACTCCCTATAACACAATAACTTTCAAGCGTGACTAACTCCACATATGTAGTATGCACAACTTGGCGAACCAACATAGATTCAAAAAACCTCATATCAGGATTTTTTATAATAGTGATTAAGTTCAGTGATAATACCTTGATTGTTCTTATTCTCTACATCAAGCTTCCAATCAGTCACCGAAGAATCAACAACAGAATTATCAACAGACATGATCTTTTTCCTCTCCTAATATCATAAACAGAGTATAACACACATTTAAACACAAGATCATAAAGTGCCATCACCGCCAACAGCATCAAGTAGAAACTTAAAACACCAACTTAAAAGTCCCAGCCATCTCCTCCACCGACCCATCATCAGACCCAAATCATATACTACTAAATAAAAAATACACTTCACTTTGGCACTTACTACTGTAAGTGAGTATAGTTGAATTAAGTTAGGGTCGTTCAAAAAAAAAAAAAAAAAAGCTTACTACTGTACGCATAGAGAATTGCCCTAATCTAAGTCAAACCCTAAATCGCTACCTGTTCTGTCGATCAGTTCAATGATGATGCAAATTCTACTGAAACAACTGTTAAACCCTAAATTGATGCTAACATTTGTCCATCAACACGCATACAGATAACGGAAAGTACCGTGTATTACCAGCAAGTAACTTGGTTAACAGCATTGCAAGTGAAAGCATCAATCAGATGCCAGCGAGAGACAACACATTTATCAAAATTTACGGGTGAAAACCAACTTACTACACAACGAAATGTGACGAAAAGCATGATGATGCAGAATAAGAAGCAGATTGTGGGATTCACAAGAAAACAGTACCTTTTAGGAAGAGAACGATAATCCTACAGAGAGTGAGTGGATTCCAATGGTGCGTTCGGATAAGCTGTGCCCTAATTTTGCCCCCTTTGGCCCAATTTTAGTTTTCGGATTTCCTTTGCCTTGGTCCAAACGTAATAGATAAAAATGAAAACTAATATTTATTTTATTTATGTAATTCTGCTATTGTTGGTCTTTTTTTTCCTCTTCAGACGTTATTTTTTTTTACCATCAAATTCAATTCATATTACACCTATAACAATTTAAAAGATATTATACTTACAAGAATTTAAACTTACAATATTTTTACGAGTAACAAATATTATATCACAAGAGCGTTAGGTCTTCAGTACTTACCTGTCTTTTACTTAATACTTTTGTTTTAAATCATATTTGAAAGATATAGAAATTGTTATAATTACTTTGGCTTACATTAAAAAGATGTGAATAAGATCATAAATAAGACTAAAGAATAATAAAATTATAATTTTGATATTTTAACAACAAATTTAAAGTTTTTAACTCTCATCTTTTTTGTTAGCCTTTAACACCACCTTTAAGGCGAAGATTGCATAGTTATATCTCTTATCAAGACTACTCGAAAACTTAATGGTTTCCTATGCCCAATTCCATCGTAAGTATGTTTCCTTTTAATTTCCAACTAAATTCATAGGAAATTCGTCAGTATTTGGTT
>BJCO01461696.1:0-13613 GCA_018326465.1 Flaveria floridana | reverse complement strand
TAGTGTTGCTGAGGATGGCGCGAGACGGCTACTCAGCTCCTTTTGGGAATGGCATTCTTTTGTATAATGCTTTTGTGATGTAATACAACAATATGTGTTTTGTAATCGATTTATGTTGTATTAACTGGCAAAAGCATTTATAGCAATTCGAAAGTAAAATTTAATGTTTCCGCTGCATTATTTTTATTAAGTTAAATGTAAATATATGTTTTTATGTGCGATGAATGACCAACTGTGAGGTGCCCGGGAACGGGGCCTTACAAGTTGGCTATTTCTTACATTTAGAGTGAATGAAACCTTTGCTCGTTCTTCCTATTGTTGTTCCTTCTTGATTTGTTATCATTTTCGCTTTACCCTTTTTCTTTGGCCGATTTGTATCGTCATAACGACCATCTCCTTCTTTTTCATGGTTTCCCTCTTCTAGGTCTCTTTATATTCCAGGCGTGTTTGGATTTCCTTCTAACGACGTTTCTTCTATTCTTATTGTAGTAGGGAAAGGATTTGTTCTTGGTTTTTGTTGGTGAATTTTAGAATGATGACATCGCTTGGTTGTTGTCTCCTCCTAGAGTGAAATTTGCGTCACCCAGGGTAGAGATAGTGATTCTTTGGTTTTTAGTGGCGTTGATGTTTTCGTGGTATGGGGTTTTTTTGGCCCGAATCCATGGTGGTTGCTTTTGGGTTTTTCAGCAAAAGCACGAATGACGCCAAATGTTGCTATATGAATCTTAATCAAGGGATTAAGGTTAAAGAGTGGTGCAGGAGTGGGGTTATCACTAGGAGTCATGCTGAGGTTTGGCTTGGGCTTAGACTAGAGCTTATATCTGCAAAACAAAAATACTTTGAGACTCGCCACGGAAGAAAGGGTTTCTCCCATTGACCACACTCCGGTGTGAGAATAATTATGTGTATGAGACATAAGGAATTTTTGAGGGGAATATAAGAGTTTTAAGGTTAGAGAGTGGAAAAAAGTTGTTGTTACCTGTCGAATGGGTGTGGTATATATAGTGATTACTGATCGAAGGGAGGTGAGACTTGGTTCTATTTTAGGCGACCTGTAGTCAACTTTCCCGATCTGAACTCTCTCAATCATAGGGTTCTATACCTTTTTAATACAAAGGATTTCTAACATAGCATTAATGTCTTTTATCTTTATAGTTGACTTAGATATTCTAGCATTCGACTGTGGCCTTCTCTTATGCCCTTGTTCGATTCAGACCTCGACTTTATATGTTTTGTTGTCTTGTGTTGAGTTCATATTCCTTTGCAACCAATGGGCACCTTTGCTAAGATATTTTCTTTAATTCTATAAATTTCCTAAGGGCCGGTTTGGTTCACGAAATTCTCAAGGATTGGAATTGGAAAGTTTTCCATTCAAAATAATGTTTGATTGGAACATTTGGAATCAGAATTGAAAAATTTTCTCTCACTCCATGGAATTCAACAATCCTTCTCATATGTGATGGAATGTAAAACATTCTACTAGAATTTTCAAACATTACTAATATGCCCTCATCATTCGCAACCAAAATCAGCATATTCCATAAAGACTAAAATCAATATCTATCAGTAAATAAAAATGAAATCAAATCGAAACCATCCAAAATGAAAACAAATTAAAACCATCCAAAATGAAACCAGATCAATGCCATAAAAAAATCAACAGATTCAATTTCCTAATTATTGAAGAACAATGATGGAAGTTCCTGTAACCTTACACATTAACATTATCGATTTGTTGATGAACATCAATATAAACCAAACCTAGAAAATGAGCACGAACAAAGCTATTATAGTCAATTGAAGCCAAAGCTACAGTCGCCTTCAAGCCACTGGAAAAATGATGGAATGTACAATCGATGGGCTCTTTGATTTCACAAACTTTCAAGTGTCTTTGATTTCACAATCTTTTAATCGCCTTGTTACAGGAGTATTTGATTTTAGAGGGGTCTTGGTTTTGTTGTCATTGAACCAGATTTAATGGTGTTAATGAACAAACTTTGACTAGATTTGATGGTGTCAACTTCTTCACACTGAACCTAGGGTTCGGCGGGAAATGGAGTTGTGTGGATTTGGAAGAGTTGGTGGCACTTATGTAATTTTAACACTTATAATTTTCAATTCCATTCATAGATTTGCAAACCAAACATAATACAATTTTTGGTTGGAATGAATTCTAGTTCCTCTAAATTTCAATTCAAATTCCAATTCCAATTCCGCTGAAAAACATTCCGTGAACCAAAGGGCCCGAAGTGTTGGACCTGAGTACTCCCTCCCATTCTGAGTCGCGGCTTGGGGTTGTGCTTCTTATGCCAACCTCGACTGGGGGTGGATATCAGTTGTTCTTTGTGCTTTTATATTCGTACGAAGGACCCTTCGTGATATTTTATTGCCTTTGTGAGATGCTAAGATTGAACCGCGACTGGGGTATGCTTTTCCAGGCTGTGGTTTTATACCAGCCTGTTTGAAGGTGAGTCGTGACTAGAGTATACCTCCCTGAAGCATGACATAGGCTACCTTTTCTCTATTTTTGCTTTGTTTTGACAATGATTGTGTCGGATTTGGGGTGGTACCCCATCATATGTTACTCCGCACACCCCCACCCTCCATATAGTCGGTCATATACGCTTTTTAATACCAAACACACCCTCGCTAAATGCAACCCGAACCCAAACACAAAATCTCTAAATTCTCATCTGCGCCGCCGCCGCCGATTCACCGTCTCCTACATCTTATTCATCAGGTGAGCTGATTTATTGCATCATCCGTCTTATACTAAATACTAGCTATCGATTCATATAATGGAGTCATTTTTTCCATTTATTCCTCAAGTTCATCAATTGAACTAAAGTAAAAAAAAACTTTGATTTCATTATAATGTTCGTATTTTACAGTTCATTTTACTTTGTTGTCATCTATCTCTCAGGATAGAGGAAAGACTTGCCACCACATACCCCTCCCAGACGCGGGATACACTGGGTATGTTTGTTTATTTTACTTTGTTGTCAACATTTTCAATCTGAATTTCTCAGTCAGATTTGTATTTAGACTTATGTTTCTTCAAAACACCTGCGTTTCTATTCATTTTTAGTAGTTATTGTCATTTACAGTCAAATTGATGGCGGAAGAAGCAGTGTTAGGGTTTCCGGAACATAACGAACAAATAAAAGATTCAGGTAAGTTTGCTGTGGAGAAAGGAATAAGTCATGAAAAGATTGTCAACGTCATTAAGAGTCTCAATGGCTTTCGATTCGTTGATGCTCAGGTCTTTTTCTTATCCCATTTATCGCAGATGATACAAAGGTTTACTATATAGCTGAATTTGTCAGTTTGGTATCTATAACTGACTAATTTCCATCCACACAGATGAATAGCTTCTATATTCTTATCATTTTACTTGTTATACCTCATAATACTGCAGTTTAAGATTGTTAAGTAGCTTGATTTATGGAAAACCTTACAGAAATCCTTCATGTGAAAACATGGATCTAGAATGTTTTAGATCGGCATACCGTATATAATACTTTAGAGTCATTAGAGAAAATTTGGTTTCATCCTAGATCTTCTTTTAGAGTTTTGAAAATAGAAGTTGCCATGAACCCACATGGGACATCCATGCATAGTGACTAATTAAATTATAGTAGGATAAAATTCTTAATCCTCTTTTCTAGCGAAGCTTCCCAACTAGTCGTTTGTACTGCTTTGGATCCTCCATCTTGCCATGGTTGTCAAAATCATAAGGCATTAGTCGGACGGTAGGGTACCGACTAGCTATTAATTGGGATTAATAGGGATTAATCGGAATGAAATTTTACATGTATTTTTTCAAAATTATAGTATAAATATATACACAAAATTCCTTAAAGTTATATACAACATTTTTTAGTTTTGTGCAATTTTAACTATAATTATGACCGACCTTTTTTGATTCTTGCCGAGTTTTACCGATTTTCACCGCCTATCAATTTTATGGCCGATTTTCAAAATACAGTAAACCACTAGAGGCATACGAATAAGGTAACAATTGTGGTGGCTAGGTTCCTTGTGAAAGGCATAGGTATATAAGGATATGGTGCACCGGGTGGGTTATAAACATGTATATGTGATGTGGGCTAGTATCTAACAAAGGTGTACTAAGGGTGGTAAAAGATGGAGCTAAAGACATACCTAGGTCATTGTTTGGTTGTAAATCAAGCATCACTACCGTGAATTAGGGTCATGGTTCGATGGAACTGGCAAAGGTGTGGTAGTAAAAGGTGGAGTTGTGGACATATAGGGGTCTTGGTCGGCTGGTCCGATGGTGAACAAGCGTCTATGTTGTGTTGTCTTGTGTTGTCAAGCATATTTGAAAAGTAACAATGAGGGCTCTGCATGTAGGCAAACTATAACAACATGGTCTATGGTGTCCAAGAATTAAAGACTAAAGGACACAAGAATGATGGGAATGGTATGAAACTCAATATTAGAAGAACTGGAGTGAAAGACATGAAAAAGTAAGGACATGACTCATGAAAAGTGAAATCACTCTAAAAGTATCAGTGAAAGAAGGATTTTTAAAACTAATAGCCTTTTGGATGTATGAGTAACAAAGCGAGTCACAACAAATGGATCAAGGTTTAAGTTTAGTGGCACTTAGAAGATAAAAGTTTTAGGTATGGGGAAAGGAGTTTCTTTAGGGAATAGGAAACAAGGTTTGACATACAAATGAGGGCATGCGGTTTATCAAGTAAACAAACAACACCCCTGAGTCGATAAGGGACATGAGAACGAAACATGATTGTGCGAGCAACATCCAACAAATGACGATTCTTGTGTTTAGCAACCTTGAGAAAGCGAGAAGCGCACCGAGGCGACATGGTATAAAACCGAGGCCCAAAGCACAAAGCGCAAAAGCTCAGGGATTTTCGTATGTAAAGCACTATGTATTAATATAATAGTTTACAATTAATTTCATATATTATTTACTACAATGTTGACTTTAGAAACAAAAAAGAAAAGAACAAAAACATATTAGAAAAGTTAAGGGTTATCTTTGACAAAACCTATAATTTCAAGGATGAAAAATATAATTTAATAAAAAAAAGCCTTTTAACCTAAATCCTTTCTCAACCATGCCATATTTTAACCCTAAACCCTTTCACCTCCTAAACAACCGCCATCTGCATATCTAATACCTACATCATCGCACATCTTCATCTTCATCTTCATCGTCTCCATAATTTAGCGCATATATTCATCTCCATCATGGTAAGTTTCAGTTTCTTCTTATTCTTACATATATGAATTGATTTTTCAACATAAAGCTTCGATTTCATCTCCCTGAACCGATTTTTAGCCCAAAAAACGAAGCTCTAAAGCGAGAAAAGCGGATAAAAGCACAGAAGCACGCGCTTTTTGTCACACTTGCGCCTGGTGTAACTGAAAGCCCATGGACCTGCGCCTGAGGTTGCGTTGCGCCTAGGCACGCCTAAGGCGTGCTTTTTAAAACTAAGTCAGCAACATCATTTTGTTAAGGTCTATACACGCCTAAAGACTTGTAAACAATGCTATGCGTTTTTTATTATGTAGAAACATTATCAGTGTATATGGTTTTAATAGAGGTGTTGAATTGATTTTTAACATAATCATGAAACTCATGGAAGTTGAACTAGCTTTGTTATGAGATTTGAGCTAGTAAACCCAAGTAGCACGAGAATAATCAACCGAAACCAAGAGAGAGATAGTAGGACAAGGACCAGATATAGTAGAATGTAAAACTCCACACAAAGTACCAACTCTAGTACACATTTTTGGGAGATACGGGGGTCGTGTATGCTTATCGAGTTGATAATGAAAATTAGGTTTTAGAAGGAACTTATTTGCCTCAGTAACCATTGCAAAGTGAAGTTCTAACGAAATTGTGCCTCCTAGATACTCATGGTTCAAAACTGGCTCCAATCATCTAGCTCGTCCCTAGTTCCTGTGAGACATAATGAATAAAATATAAGGTTACAAAGCATTTACTATGGTTTAGTAATTTGAATTAATGAACAAAGGTTGTAAGGAAATTTAGGAACTAATAGGATAAAAGATGGGTCTATTTTTTCGAGTTAATAATGTATTCGACTTGATATAAGGAGCTATAAATACATCAAACCAGTGAGTGAGAAATATGATGTAAAATAGAAAGAATACCCTGATTCCAAGTCATGTGATGTGAGAATTAATCACCCACACCAAGTCTAGGCTAGAAGTAACTGAGTGTGCTAAGTTCGTTTGTGGAATCAAGTAGCAATTGAATAGGAGTTAAGCGCTTGGATAAGCCTACTCCTAGGGTGAATATGCAAGTGCAAACAACATTCTTTCTATCTCCCATTACGTATATGAACTCCACAAAAGATTTGGAACAGGAAATCTAAATAGGAAGCAATAACAACAAAAACTTAACAATAACGCGAACTGAAGCATAAGAGCTTGACGGTGGTGGATGGAACAATTAATGAAGTGGTTGCATTTCTAGATAATAAACTAATGATGACGTTGGTGGTTATGGTAAGCAATGGAGGGAGGCGATGATGACAGGGTTTTAGTTGCATTTAAACAACAATGGTGAACATAAAAAAACCTAGCAAGTTTTGTTGACCTTGTCTCAAAGGAAAAAAAAAGAGTTTTGCTGTATGAGGTGGCAAAGAAAAACAAGGACAGAAGTAGAGGAATTTACGATTTGTGTGATGCAAACAAAGTTGAGAAGAATCTATTGTCTAAAAGGAAAAAAAAGAGTTTTGCTGTATGAGGTGGCAAAGAAAAACAAGGACAGAAGTAGAGGAATTTACGATTTGTGTGATGCAAACAAAGTTGAGAAGAATCTATTGTCTAAAAGGAAAAAAAAGAGTTTTGCTGTATGAGGTGGCAAAGAAAAACAAGGACAGAAGTAGAGGAATTTACGATTTGTGTGATGCAAACAAAGTTGAGAAGAATCTATTGTCTAAAAGGAAAAAAAAGAGTTTTGCTGTATGAGGTGGCAAAGAAAAACAAGGACAGAAGTAGAGGAATTTACGATTTGTGTGATGCAAACAAAGTTGAGAAGAATCTATTGTCTAAAAGGAAAAAAAAGAGTTTTGCTGTATGAGGTGGCAAAGAAAAACAAGGACAGAAGTAGAGGAATTTACGATTTGTGTGATGCAAACAAAGTTGAGAAGAATCTATTCTACCTTGAAGTAAAAAGTTGTGATACTTTCAAGAATTAGAAGAGAAGGCATGGTCAAAGTAGAAGATATATAGATCATAATTTTAATTTTTTGTGATGGTGATGATAGGATGCAGTAAGGTGAATCCGACCCTAAAAATGAAGATCAACTGAACATGGAAAAGATCTTGTAGATTTACAAGGAGATGATATTTAGACATGAAAAAGGTCCAAGAAATATAGTGAATCAACAACGGGTGTTACTAGGAATTCAAGACCAATGTGCTACAACATCAAGATTAAGGACAAGAACGTTAGAAAGTAATCTTGATGTTCAAGGGTGTATACGGGTAAACCAAGAAAAAAGAGGGTGGAATTAGTTCACATGTAGAAAATGTTAGTCAAGGTAAATATTAGGAAAGTATTGAATGTTTTGGCTGTGAATGGGCTGTCATTCTAGCAGTTTTTAAGCTGTGGTTTCATAGTAATTAAGGTTGAGAGTAGTATAAAAGAGGGTCATTGTATAGAGTTTAAGGTGTGTTCCTTTGTTCTTCATATTAATAAAAAGAGTCGTGGTAGTTCCCACAAAATACCGAGTATTATCTTTGTTATTCTGGGCTAATATTTTAAAAGAAAAATCATAAGGCATTAGTTCCCACAAAATACCGAGTATTATCTTTGTTATAAGGCATTGGTTTCGTCTTCGGAAGTTCTTCATATACTTCGGAAGGAAAACTACTTAGTCTCGGAAGACTTAGTTTTCGTTCGGACGTTCTTCATACTTTAAGTTTCGGAAGATCTTCAACTTGCCTTCGGAAGATCTTCAACTTGCCTTCGGAAGAGCAACTTTAGCTTCGGAAGACTTATTCAATTGTACTTCAAAATACTCTAAGTGTTCTTTTGGTTACACCAGCCTCATATGGTCCAACAACCTCAGATTGACCAAAACAACACTTCGATAATTTAACAAAAAACGATGTTCCTTTAGTAGATCCAAGGCTGTTTGGAGATGAATAATATGATGTTCCATCATCCATGGTGGACCTGTATATTAAAATATCATCAAAAAACAAAAGAATAAATTGGCGTAAATAAGGCGAAACAGGTCATTCATGGTGGACTGGAATGTAGATCGGCCATTTGTGAGCCCAAAGGGCATCACTTTGAACTCATAGTGACCTGAATGCGTTCGAAAAGCTGTCTTGTGCAAATCTTCCTCGTTAACTCGGATTTAATAGTACCTTGACCGGAGGTCCAGCTTGGTGAAAACAGTAGCGCCATGTAATTCATCATGTAGTTCATCAATGTTAGGGATCGAGTGCTTATCTGCAACGATTATCTTGTTGAGGGCTCGATAGTCAACACACAATCACCAAGTGTTGTCTTTTTTCTTAACGAGGAGCGTGGGTTTGGAAAGTGGGCTTGTACTCCGTTGCATAAAGCCCGAAGTCTGGAGTTTGTTCACTTGGGTTTCTATTTCGGTTTTCTTGGAATGAGGGTATTGGTAAGTGCGAATATAAGGCGTGATGAATTCGTCAATTTGGTAACAAGGGATGTAATGGAAATTTGAACGGAAAGGTGGCGGTGTTTTGGGTTCATCAATGTACGACCTTATATTCTTCCAATAAGGGATGTATCATAGTAGGAATGGGAAGTTTGGTCACGGATTCAACAACTAAATGTTGAAAGGTGGCTGATTTGGGGTCCCGATGATACTCCTTGAAGTTTATACTTTTGCCCATCAATAGCAAAAACTAAAAACATCTCGTTCCAATTGGCTTGAATGGTGTTTATAGTGGATAACCACTGGATGCCCAATCCAACATCCGAACCGCCTAGGAAAGCAAATAGAAATCTTGTTTAATTTTCAGCCCAGACACCTGCAAAACCACCTCACGACAGATCCTGGTGCACTCCATTACCGATTTGGACACCAAATGGAGGAATGAGTTGTGTGGTTAGATTCAATTTGTGAATCAAGTTTTCTGCAATAAAATTGTGGGTAGACCCACTATCTATAAGTATTAGAACTTCAGTGGATTTAAGACTGTTAACCTTCATCATAGACGTCTTGAGTCTTTCCCAAAATAGCATGAAGACTAATCTCTGCCATATCTTCTTAAATATTCAACGGTTCTACGCTTGTAGTATCTGCACACGCCTAATATTGATTAGTCACACATTAAACAATATGTTTCAAGATAGAATTGAAAAGCATGTTGATCATATTGTGCTGCAACAATAATGGTACAGATATCCTAAAAAGATTCAAACATGAACTTTTGTCATGCATATTCCATACATCAAGCAAACAAGCATTTACTTTAAAGACTGGATTATATTGACTAATGAAGTAGCAAGTTCAAATATACAAATTACCTTTAACATCACTCAATTAACTTTACCTTTCTAGAGACTTGTGTCTTTCCCATCTCAATCCATTTATTTTTTATCGCTTGCTGGCAACCTATTTTGAAAATCGAGTCTCCTAATTTCTTCTGCATCCAAAAAATCTATTTATTTAGTAGCTTCAAACAAGCAACCAACTGTTCTCTGACATCAATCAGATGCTGATAAAATTTGCATGTAATGCAGCTTCAATTCACAAATCAAAGATACTTAGTCCATACTGTATGTTTGTTTAACCTGGAGTTCTGCTCGTGAGATACCCTCTTGTGGGATGGCCATGAATAGTTGGAATTCTGGAGATCCACTAGCAGCATAAGTTTTGCCTTCTGCAGTTAATTGCCATCGCTCCTTTTTTATATCCTATAAGAAAAAACATATTATTCTTCATATAAAAAAATTTAAAAGCCAAAATAGACATCCCCATCCGGGAAAAAATTGTATGTAACAAACAAATATAGAAAACAGTTGAGATCGATAAAGGCAAAAAAGATCTAGGTATCTATAATTGATAGTGACTACTGAATAGACTTATTCATTTTCCTCCTTAACATATGTGAGCACTTTGATCAAGACATTATTCATTTACCTCCTTAACATATTGTGAGGAACTTTAGTTAATAAAACACCAACGTCTTGATACGAAACCCGGTCTTGTGTTAGTCTATTCCCAACGCAAGAAGAACCCGGTTGACTCGTTTTCCCCCTAGTTGTCTAGATCTCCTATTTTGTTGAAGAAGTTACTCTAAGGGTATAGATATAGTCAATCACTATGTTCTGGTTGTTTTATCAATATTTTTATCCTGATTCTATGTACTTGTAATGGAGATTTGTCCCTCTCAAAGTTGGGTATATTATCTATAATAATCACAGTCTACTGTTTCTAATGTAAATCCTATCATTTGGTTCCATTGGCGGGAATTTCGGTGCTAGATAGAGATGGTGAACACTCGGAATCAAACAGAACCTGGCGAACAACCACCGGATGCGACTACAGCGATCATTCAATTCACGGAGCAGTTGGGGCCATATCTGTTAAATTGAATTTAATTGATTTGGATGTAGCAACCCTCAAGAACTAGGCTCTACCTTGGGGCAGAACAGTGGGTGGATGGGGTCGATCAGATGAAGCCGAAAGTTCATGGAAGAATCAGTAACAGTTCAGCGGTGGAGACCCTCGATCTAAAAGCGGAAAAATATGTCCGGTTTTACAACACGTTGGATAAAGAAAAAGCCAATGTGGCAACCATGCACTTAGAAGGCGATGCATTGGACCTCTGTTTCTGGTTAACAGTTGAACAGGAATTAATATATTGGGAAGAATTAGTAAGTGCTTTGCAGAAGCACTTTGGTCCACCCCAATTCTAGAACCCCGACGAGTACCTCTGCAGCATAAAACAATCCAGATCCATGCACGACTATCGTCAAGAATTTGCTTGGCGATCTGCACGTGTGACTAATTGGTCCAACAATGCACTACTTGGTGTTTTCTTAAATGGTTTGAAGGAGGAACTGAATGCGGATGTACGAATTCACAAACCACATACGGTGTACAATGCTGTGAGTTTAACCGTGGAATTTGAGTCGAAACTCAACCAGATCAAGCCCGATCGAAGAAATTCTTGGAGTTCTGCTTTCAAGTGAGATCCAAAACCAACAACAGTGGCTGCTATCAGATCCTCAATCCCATCAAAATCTGATCCTAAACCTACAGAGAAGTAGTAGGTTTGGTTTCTTCGTGGTGAGTGTTTCCGATGCAGAGACAAATATGGACAAGTACATAGATGCAAACCCAGTACACTTAAGTTGTTGGAAGTGGATGAGGAATGCGAAGAGAATGTAAGTTTCATATACAATGTGAAGTCATGTTTTTTTTTTTTTTTTGATGTAGCAGAAATTTGATCTTGCATTATTTATGACTTGATGTAGGTTGCACTTGTTGATGATAATGTGAACGCTCTGCTCGTAAAGATTAATGACGGAGAGGCGCGTATATTCACCAAGCTTTTCATTCTAATTAGAATATTAATCATTAACAATTGGCTAAATTGCATATCTCCCTGATCTAAAACATCATCTTCATGTTGGCTGGAATGATAATTGTACTTAAGAACTACATATATTTTTGTTGGCGAGTGTATGATGCTAAGTGGACAACTTTTTCCTTTGATCTGAATATGAATCAATGTTTGACTCTACATATTATCCTTACATATGTTTGACCATCGAGATAATAAATTTCAGGCCCTCAACCAAGAGGATATTGATGCTTTGAAGCGAAGAAAACTTATTTCTCCTCAGTAATAAATCTTTGTGACATTCTTTTCTTTAGGTTTTTGGTTATACATCAAGACAAGCTGGATATTTTTTGTATCAAAATCATCTTCTGCGTGGATTTTTTGATGTCTAAACTTTTGCAGAATATGGAAAGGCTATTCAGTAAAAAAAGGTCCTAAATATGCTCCCAAAAGAAGGAAGCCTGCCACTGATTTAACCCGAGAAAATCTGCAAAGGTATTACTATTACTAGTCATTTGCCCTAAACCTGATTTCCACATGTGTAATGTTTACAACCACAAAACGAAAAGATAAGCTGTGTTTATAAAAGGTGTAAGAACCAAACCATAAGCAAGTTAATAGAATTATGCTTGTATTTTATTTCGAGTCTTCCAAGAAACTGGACTCAATCTTTTGTTCTGACAGAAATTCATTTACAAATATTTGAAGACCTTAAACTTGAAAATTAAAAACCTAAGTCATCTGTTTTTGACCTCTATAAAGTTCTTCACATCCCACAGTAAATGAAAACTTTGGACATGTTGCCAAACATGGCCCAAAGAACTTTATATCCAGTTTCAAACGGGACCTTGAAACTGAAACAATTGATAGATTAAATTAATGGATGCCTTTATCATTGGAGGAAATCAAGAAGCTTGATACCTTTTGATACTTGAATTTTCTTTTTTGTTTTCAAGTGGCGAGTGGAAGGAATTGCAGTTTAAAGAGTATAACTTTACGGCAAAAGGTTTTCCTGTTGAAGGCGGTTATCTCCATCCATTGCTCAAGGCACGAATACAATTAATGGTTTTCTATATACTTCAATTTCTATTGGAACAATTTAGACACTAAAAATGGACGTCCCTTCTAGATGATAGGATGGATTTTCGTTTAATGAGTATTTTTGGGTTACTTTTGTTATTTTTGGTCAAGGTTGATTGAGTTTGCATAATTTAATCAGCTACCGCATGTTAAAGAATAATTCTTGGATCCCTTAAAATGAGACGAATAATCTTTGTTGGTGCTAAAAACAGTGTCAATACTTGGACACTTGCATTGAGACTTAATTCATGCAACATTTCTAATATTTTTATTTCATCTAGTTGCTGAGGTAGACACCTATATTCTGCCTTGGCACCCAAAGACATTATTATGAAATATGAAACTGAGATATGCTACTATGCTAGTAATTTAAAAATTGCACAGAGAAAGTAGATTTCATCAAAATTAGTTCTCTATCTCTAAATATTAAGTCACTGCAGGTAAGGCGACAAATGCAGATGATTTTTCTTCAAATGGGGTAAAGTCAACTATAACCTTGTATACTGGCATCATTTAAACGGATGATAGCTTTTACAATACCTGTCTGTTTGATTGCAGGTTCGAGGAAATGCCTACAAATAATTATGTTGAAAGCAGGCAGTTACTGTTTCTTTTCTTTATTCTGCTCGATTATTTGCTACATTGTCTACCCATAAATAGTGTTTATATTTGATGAAATGATCTGCCATAAAACACTTTCCCTGTTGCTAAACAACATATAATAATAAATACAGCTTCTGGAATTTTGATGCACTTTTTCAACCTCAACAACACCCTGCTCGTGATTCGCATGATACATTCTTTTTACGAGGTATGTCTAAACAAGAGTTTTGTGCTTTGTGTGTTTGCTTCTGAATTTATTGAAAGCGGTCATATAAAATATGTAGAACCTTCTACTACGAAGACGCTTCCGGAAGATTATGTTGAGAGAGTGAAACGGATTCATG
>BJCO01461693.1:0-10107 GCA_018326465.1 Flaveria floridana | reverse complement strand
TATGTATGTATGTATGTATGTATGTATGTATGTATGTATGTATGTATGTATGTATGTATGTATGTATGTATGTGTGTGTGTGTGTGTATGTATATATATGTATATATATATGTATGTATATATGTATGTATATATATAACATGCCAAATCACATGCCACATCTCTAGCAATATTACATGTCACACCATCTAAAACTAAACGAAATTAATAAATAGTTAGATTGTTATTGGTAACAAAATCGAAAGATGAGATTTTTGCCGGTTAAATTGTTAGTTGGGATTAATATTGACCAATAGTAAATAATTTGAATTATTAAAATTCAAATTTTTTTTAAAATTCTAAAATTAATATAAATTGATTGTTTCGGTTTAGAAAAATTCATATTGGTCTTTGATAAATGTTTGCATGTTTTTTTTAACATGCTAATATTTTTCAAACATATGTCGGTCATAATCTCCGTTTGACACAGAGATATGTATATATTCATGAACTCTTAAGAAGATGAAGTAGATTGTGTCCCGTTGCCGATATAGTTTGAAACTTTCCATTGATTTAACAAAGGAAGGACATTGAGTACTTCTCTTTCTTTTTTAGTCTCCTTCGCATTTAATGTGAAATTTATTTGACATAATGCGTGTTAGGAACGTGAATAGGTCTCTTTCATATAATTTTCGGTTTTCTCATGTTTTTCACAAGTGTATGCCTATCATTGGCCCATACAATAGTACGTGCCAGATTTTTAATTAAAAGAATATGACCTATTTTTTTTTTAACAACGGTGGAGATTATATATAAAATAAAGAAACGTATACAAGAAGCTTCCAAAGAAAACAACGAAACTAAGTGTTTTAAAAATTAAAATTACACCAATAAGACTATTCTAAACTTGTAGTTTATCACCTTGAACAAAATTAACTCCCAATTAACAAAATCAATTATGGAAAAGAAATACGACCTGAGTTGGGAGGAATGGTGTTGTTAGTGGAGGCAAAACAGGTGCTAAAAGCTGGAGCTAGTATGGAGGAATTGTGGTGTTGGAGGTTGTCGATGACGAGAGGATCAAGGATGGCGACAGTGGTGGTGTTGGCGCCAACGAGTGGAAAGATTGATAGGAGAGAAAGGACGATGGTGGTGGTGTTATCTGGAATCGTAGAGCAAGAGAATGGTGAAGGTGGAGAACTGATAAAACGAGGAAACGAATGAGTGATTAAGGGCTTTATGGGAATTACCATATTGTGACGGCATGTCGTCCACAACGGTGTTCATGTAATTCACAGTACATAGTAATAAAAGGAATTGATTCTATACAGACATATCGTCGGCACACAGTTAATGTAATTTTTGTTAATATATTACTTATGTTTTTTAATATAATATTTTTTTAAAACGATTCCTTTTGAAACAAAATATATACTTTTTTTGGATAAAACACATAAATGTTTAAAAAACTAATATCGTTATTGTATTACTTATATTATTTATTCATACGTAATTTTAATCGTATCTTATTGTATAATATCGATTTCTAATTAATAAATTTATTATATTTAATATTTTATTTATTTAAGTTATGTAATATATTGGTTAATAAACCTAGTTGTCCGTATAGAACTAAATTACAATTATTAACACATTAATATTTACAAGTGGAATTTTCAATTTTGAAACAATCCAATTACAATTAAACAAACTACGGGCACATTATGTTGCATACAGAGAACTTATAGGGGGTTATTATGGACATTCAAAAACTACTGGCATTTATCTAACATAGTATTCATTCATAAACCTCAAACACATATCATCAAATACCCTAAACCCTAATCATCTCCAAGAGCCATAATTCACGCCGATCATCTGTTCATCTTCTTCAAATCTTCATCTTCAATGGAGATAGCAATGGAGTGTGTGAAGTATCAACCTGAACACAACCCAGAAGCAATAATCAATTACTGTTCAAATGGCGTTCAATCAGGCAGAAGCAAGAATCAAGATGTTAAAGATTCGATATTAAAGGCGAAGAAACATTTATCTGCAATCGGGTGGTCTTTCTTCTACATCTATAAGCATCAACACCGGCGAGAACTCCGGTATCGATCGCCTGCAGGTAGATTATATTATTCCCTCAGAACAGCTTGTCAATCTCTTGTAGATCAATATGGACGTTACATTCATGTTCTTGAAGAAAAACCTAAAGAATCAGATGTAAAAACGGAGAAAAAAGATGATCTGTTTAGTGATAATCGACCGAAGAAGAAGATTCGAATGGAAGATGTTGAAAGTTCATATTTTGAACAGCAAAAAGAGCAATTTCTTGTGGATGATTGTATCGTTGAAAACCAACACATTGAGGGTATTATGCTTCAAGATGTGAAAAGAGTAATGAAATCACGACATTCCATGTTCGAAAAACCTGAAGAACCAGTGAAGAAAGTGGAGAAAGCTGATGATTCTTTGAGTGATAATCGTCCCAAGAAACGGATTCGAATGGAAGATGTGGAAAATTCATACTTTCAACAACAAAGGGATCAATCTTTTGTGAAGGATGAACTCGATATCGATGAAAACAATGGAATTGAGGGTAATACCAACGTTAATGATGTTAAACGATCAATGACAATATCTATCAAGAAAAAGAATGATTTTAAGCCCATGAAGGTTATTCGAAAGGCGGATAAGGGTTCATGTACGCGTAGAAGATGCATGCTTTCTTTGTTAATCGAAAAGAACATCTTGACAAAGGGTTCACGAGTCTTCTATCGCAAGAAAGATGGCCGAATTTTAGCGAAAGGGCGAGTTTTCGACGAGGGGATACAATGTGATTGTTGTGATCAGTTCTTTCTATTGAGTAAATTTGAAGCTCATGCTGGGAGTACATATCATAGACCAGCAGCCAATATATTTCTAGAAGATGGAAGGTCGATTTTCGATTGCCAAAATGCGTTACAACAAGAAAACAAAGTGTTAACCATGATCAAATCGACTCAATCGGGTGATAGTGTAACGGGTAACGATGATTTTTGCTCTTTTTGCTATGATGGTGGAGAGTTACTGTTATGTGATTCTTGCACATCTTCTTTCCATTCAACCTGCATTGGATTGACCCGAATCCCAGATTCAGATTACTGGTTTTGCCCTTCATGTTGCTGTAGAATATGTCATGAACCTAGCAATGATCATGCCCAAATTAAATGTGCACAATGTGACCGAAAATTCCACATTAATTGCGTTAAAAACTTAGGATTTGCAGTATCCAATGCCAATTGTGACAGATGGTTATGTTCAGAGAGTTGTGAACGAATATATGCATCCCTTAAGGCAATCTCAGGTAAAACAATACCATTAACAGTGGACAACAGCTTAAGTTGGAGGTTACTAAAGGTCAATGAAGGCGAAAACGACACGTATGAATGCGCAGAAACTCACAGCAGATTAAACATCGCATTAGACGTGATGCATGAGTCTTTTCAACCCATAAAATACCATCAGTCTGAAAACGATCTGCTTGAAGATCTGATCTTTAGTAGGTCTTCAAACGGCTCAAATTTCACGGGCTTTTTCACCGCGGTTTTGGAGAGGAATGATGAGATGATCACAGTGGCTGCATTGCGGATTCATGGTGGTAAAGCGGCGGAGATTCCACTTATTGCAACAAGATTCCGCCACAGGAGATTGGGGATGTGCCGGATATTAATTGATGAGATCGAACGGAATATAAGAGAGTTGGGGGTCGAGAGGCTCGTGTTGCCTGCGGTGCCGGAGATGATTAGTACGTGGACGGAGTCATTTGGGTTCAGTTTGATGCCGGAGATTGAAAGGTTGAGTCTTGTTGAGTACAAGTTTCTTGATTTTCCGGGGACTATAATGTGTCATAAGATGTTGAAGTGAATGTGAATAAGTGTTTTTATATAGGTCTAGTTTAATTTGGTTGCTTATTGTTACTTGTAGAGATACTTGAATCCACTAGTACTTCTTATGAAACGTTTCTTCATATTCGGATTACTGGTTTTACCCTGTGTTGCTGTAGATTATGTCATGAAAGCCCAAATCATTAACTCAACAACAGAAGGTATCAATGATCAAGGGCTAATTAAGTGTGTGCACAATCATGTGAGTGAAAATTCTACATTGATTGTAAAGATTCTAAAAATGTTGTAAATTCAATTCGACTTTTCATGTATTTAGTTTCCGCTCTTCTTATATTGATACAATACGTCGCGCCCAAATGACGATGAGGTGTGACAGTTTATATCGAATCGTGACAATTAGGGTTCTACACGAATCTTGTTTACAAGTTAATAAAGTCAAAATCTTTAAGACGAATTGTGTATTTACAGGTTGATATAATGTTTAACCCAGACTTTTATTTTCCTATTACTACTATAAAATTATAATTTTTTTTTTCAAAAAAGCAAAAATGCATGTAAAATTCAGGTAATAAACACTATGCTTAGATTTAGACAACTTGGGAAACATTCGTATCACAGAGTAATAAAAACCAACAAACTTAATTAATTCAATCATTGCATGTTTTAAAACAGAAAATATTAAGCAACAAGATTGGTAGAAACCTTATTTGTGTGACATAATTGATCACATACATGCACTTATATTATGAGATCCAAACCATAAAACTTTTCTTTGGTAATTTGATCCAACGTCCTACCCATTTCGGTCGTGAGATAGTTGCTCCAATCTCCAACTTTTCCTTCCCTAAAGAAAACATGGTTAGGCATGCCTTTACGTAAAATCCCATGTTTATTAACTTCACTTAAGTTCTTAAAACTACATAGATTCACAATCTCTTCCACCATACCCTTGGCCTCTTCCTCCTCCGTGAAAGGGCATCCCAAGAACTTTGCAAGGCGCCTCAAACATTTCACGGTATCCATTTTCGTGTCCTCATATGTTAAAAACATGATCCTTGTTGGTTGTTCTAGAGCGGCCATGTAGTACCCTTTCACATGATCCCAATACGGTCCGTTTGGTATAACACCTTTAGTAAACATCTCAAAAGCCTCCTCGAGTGTCATTAGATCACGAGATTTCCCTCTTAAGTTATTTGCAAAGTGAAACAAAGAGACTAACACGTCTTTAGGGTTTCTACACATGTAAATTATGCGACAACCATAATCAAGAACGGATTTAGGCAATGAAGTGTAGGGCATGTGGGTAGAAAAGAGACGTGGTGAGTGTTTATCAGCATAAGTTGGGCTAGTTCTCAAGACTTCACACTCAACAAAAGGCATGCAATTATGCGGGTTAGATGTTTGTAGAGGGTGAGTTGATAGAGGCTTGTTTTTGTACATGTTTCGGTTCACAGTAGCAAAGACAAGGGATTTGAGCCATGTTGTGCCTGATTTCGGTAGTGCGGATAAGTAGATATCGGTCGGAAGAGCTTGGAAGATGTCTTGCGTAGCCATTACTGTTTCAACCGAGACAATGTTCTTCGACTGGTGCCAAAAGCCTTGATACTTGTATAGGTCTTCAGTCATCCAACCTTTCTGTTTTGGTAAAGTGGTGAATTTATCCTTGTATCTATTAAAGATAAGGTCAAGATTGGCCTCTTCACCTTCATAGTCTTCTAAACTAGGTTTAGTCACAGATGACATTGGTAATAGGATTGTATGTTGTTCAATATACCCTTATAAGCTAACTATATATAAATATATATAGGTAAAAATTTCTACATTAGGTTGCGCTATGATATCTCGTATCTTTTGAGCAATTTAAACAAAGTGATCACAAATCTATAATTTAAAGTATCTTATTCGTAATACCTTAAATTGACCTCACAAATGAGTAACCCATTATGTAAGAAAACATGGTCGTGATAACGTTTTTATTTATTTTTAAATCTAAAGGATAAATTTGATGTGTTATTATATTTGTTATGTCCTCTTCAATATATAATGAGAAGATGTTGTTTAAAACTCATCGATATTAAATATGTATAGAAGAGTGTGGAGGGGAAAACCCATCTTAAAAAATAAAATAAAAAAGTAAAAAAAGAAACATTTGTTTGAACATGCACTACAAGCTAGAAATCTATTTTTTTGTGGCGATATATATCGTCGCAATAGGCTTGTTTTTCGTCGCAATATATTTTTTGACTGAAAAAGACAAAAAGTCAAAAGGTAAGTTGTTTTTGTCGTTTAGCGTCTTTTTTCCAACGATAACGTTGTCGCCGCAAAAAACGTAGACGCAATAAACGTTATTTCTTGTAGTGATGTTGGGTTACATTCTTAGGAGTTAGGAGTAGTGTTGTTTTCCGAACACCGAACAATGTGATTTTTTTTGAACGGGCAAACAAAGAAACTTTATATTAAAACACCACCAAAGTCCAGCAGCTAACCGAACAATACAACACCACAACCCATCAAAATTCCACTTCAACTTACATGTACAACATCAAAAACACCAAATTAAAAGAAAAGAAAAACAGAAGGTAAAAAACATGCAATTCAAATGAAACCTAACAGATTGAAGGACCTCCATTACTCCCATGTAATTGTTCTTCCTCATACACTGTTCGAGACCCATAAAAACTCATAACCTTTATCTCCTCCATATCTCCAGTCAGAGACAGCTGTCTATTGTTGAATACGAATTCGTTCCTTTGTTTCCACAAATACCAGATCCCTACCAAAAAGACTGCATAGCGGGTCCTCTTAAGTCTCCCCGGACCAGCCCCATGCCACGGTATTGATAACAGATCCTGCACCTCCGCAACAAAAACTGGCTCTAGCTGGCACCATTGTCCTACCGCCTGCCACACAACCTGTGCAAACCCACACGAAAAAACTGCGTGTTCCATTGATTCCACCCAACCCGGCATATAAAGATCAGATGAAACCTAGATCTTCCATGTCTGCAACGCCAAAAATATGGATAATCTTTCCATACCCGCCCTCCACGCCACTATACAAACCTTCAAGGGGTCCCATCGGACCACTGAAATGGCCTTTGGTCCATACTATAAATCAAAGCTAGTGCAGCCTCCTTCAAGTTTTTGACAGAAAATCCGGATTCCTTTTTGCTGTTTAACATTGATATTGACAAAGCGTTTGATTCTCTAATTGGTGCTTCTTGGACTCGGTTTTGGCTTAAATGAACTTCCCAGTTAAATGGAGAACATGGGTGACGGCAATTGTGAGCTCCGCTCGAGCCTCCGTGTTAGTAAATGGGTCGCCGAATAAAGAGTTTGATTGCCACCGTGGTTTGCGGCAAGGGGATCCATTATCGCCATTTCTTTTTATTATTGCCATGGAAGCATTATCCGAGATTATGTGGAGGGCATGTGAAACCGAACAATGTGATTTCGTTAATCTTTTTACATCTTGAAGCATAATACCCTCAATGTTTTTGTTAATGACACGTACCGTTGTCATCATCCACAAGAAATTGCTCTCTTTGCTGTTACATCTAGTTTCTTAGGTTTTTCTTCAATCTTGGATTCTAGTCTCACCCGTGACAAAAATAAAAAAGCATTCCAGGTGGGCCGACGTTTTCTCACCTAATGGATATGATCGGGTGGGCTAGTGACCCGTTGGTTATCCAATTAGCCGTAAAAAAACAGTCTTATATTTTGACTCTTGGAGTTGACAGTCAGTGACCTAATTAGCCGTTAAAAAGAGTAGTTTTGTATTTTAACTATTGGAGTTGCCGTCAGTGACGGAACCAGAAATTTTATTTAATGGGGTCATTTTTTCTGGTGCTCGGTTTCTCTCAACTCAACATTATAATTTTCGGGTTGGGTCAGGTTTTAATCACTAAATTTCCAATCAAGAACAACTAAAGACACTAAAGTTTCTCTAACTAGTTTCAATCAAGCTTCACGTTTCAATCAAATATCAAGTTTTACAAATAATTTTAAAATTATTGATGGCTTCATACTTATCAAGAAATACTATCCTCCATGTGTGCAGAATTGAAAAAAAAAAATCATTAAACAACTAGAACACATTAAATTAAACCTTATTATCAAAACAAACACAGAGCAACAACTAAACTTTTCTAAATTTTCACCAAGTTTTAAATAAGAAAATTTTAAAAAAACACGTACTCGATTTTTGACTTAGCTCCCGCTTTGCACAGGATCCAGGGAGGGGTCAAATAACAAAGCAAACCGAGGTAAGCAACCTTATCTTGCACTTTTATGCAAGATGTTTTCATAGTTATAACCTATGATCTCAAAGACACAAAACAACAACCTTACCAGTTGTTTCAAGGTTACTCTCTTTAAATTAGAATATCTAAAAATATATTTATCAAAATACACACAGCAGAGACATCCAGAGAGCAGAGAGCGAAGGTACTTTAAATTAAAAAAAATGTACAATTTAAACATAGCAGCAATTGAATTTGTTTTAATTTTCACCTTGTTTTATATTGGGGTCACTTTAAAAAAATAATTGGGTTCAATATAAAATCTCTTAAACATAGTCTATATGAAAAACAAATATAAGTGGGGTCACTTGACCCCTTCTTCATTACCTATCTCCGCCACTGGTTACCGTTAGTGATTCAACTAGCTGTTAACAAAAAGTAATAGTTTTGTATTTCTACTATTGGTTATTGGAGTTGTTTTTACTCCTTATATGTATAGCTTTAATTTGCAGCTGCTAGACCTACCCTTCCTGTCTTAATCATCAGTATATTTCATTTCTTTAGAACATTTTTTGGTTTGAAGCATTGAAAGTTTCAGATACAATTATAGTTTTTCTTTAGGTCACTGTGAACAAGCGAGGAAGTTAGAGGGTTTTCATTGGTTCTGATAAATGTTTCTCTTAAAAAGAAACAGAAAAGGTGCGCATTAACAGACGCATGTTTGAGGTTTGGCATGGTGGTGGGGAAAATGACTACTCAATAATTATTCGGTTGTGTGGTTAAATTTGTCTAATATATTCGTCGATTAATTGAGGGGATTAGGGGTGTAAACGAATTGAGACGAGTCCGATCAAGCTCATATAGATTCGGTCTCGGTTCGTTTTGGCTTAAGAGGGCTTGAGCTCGAGCTCATCTCATTTCGGGCTTTATTTTTTGAGCTCAAGCTTAGCTCGTCCAATACTTTTCAAGCTCGAGCTCGGCTTGGGTTTGACTCGTTTATTTACTTAGTTATTATTTTTAATATTTAATGTTTAATTTTATATATATTTTAAATGCAAAATTATACATACTATATATATTTTTAATATAATTTTATATAAAATAAAAATTATTTACATAACTATATATAATAAATTAAATAAAAAATATATAAGTAAAAGCTTGTTTATGCTCTCGAGCCGGTTCAAGCTCGATATATAAACCTCGAGCTCGTGCTTGATAAAACTCGGATCGTTGATATTAAGTAGCTCGAGAGTAGCTCGGCTCTTTTGCATCTCTATGTGAGGTGATTATGTTATTTTGCTTGAAACAGGTTGGAGTCGAAACAGTCAAAGTCAAGTCTGTGGAAGTTTGGGTAGAAATGCAAGTTTTTAGAAAGTCAAGGATGTAGCGGGTCAAAGTCTATTCATATAAAAAGGAACCTATTTTACTCATTATATTGAGAGACATTGTCCCATGTACAATTTCTTATTTTTGTTCTTATAGTCACATTAAAACTGTTAATTTTTTTTTTCTTTTCATATTAAATAATATTTTTATATCTTTATTATTATATTTTTTCCTTATTCACTCACAAGAAATTTCAAAAATATTAAAACATTTATAAAGATTCAATAGTGTTTTCTCAAATATACAGATAAACAAAAACATTTTTATTCACAACCATTCCATAAATATAAAATAAACACTCACATAATTATAGGAAACCGGATTTGATACTTTTATGAGCCCCATCTTTATGTTGCAAGTGCAATAGTCTATATATATCAACAAGGCACACATTCATCTTCATCTTATCATCATCAATCTTTTCATATCACATGATTCAGTCATCATCTTCTTTATTGTCGTTTTCGTTTGATTAGAGATTATTTGTGTGATTGTGAATTTATTTTGAAAATTTTAGATAATAATAATAATAATAATAATAGTAATAATAATAATAATAATAATAATAATAATAATAATAATAATAATAATAATAATAATAATGATAAT
>BJCO01461691.1:0-10908 GCA_018326465.1 Flaveria floridana | reverse complement strand
CACCTTTTCTATGTAACTCTCATTTTAGTTGGGCTCTCATTCTAGTCTTAAATGACAAATTCATAGTTTCAGGATGATTTTAAGGCTTTAAGCTATATATTGTTCTTGAGCTCGTAATCAAAGGTTCACTGGTGAATCTACCAAAGGTATGAACCGTAGGATTCACAAGTCTCGACTTACGCAAGGCAGATTTTGAGCGGATTGAATCACATGCATGAACGGAAGGTGGTTCATAGGTAAACCTTTTCTTGAGTGCAAAAATCAAGAGGAAACCATAAAATCACACCAGTATAATAATGCTTAGTATAAAATTACATAAAAAAAAGTAATGTTTAACACAACACGTGTTTAGTCGCCAATACTTATTTTATATAACCGACAATGTTTTTTGACGATTCAATCTTGAATCATTCACAATATAATTTGACATCAAACAAAGCGTACCATACAAATACTTAACTTTCATCATTTAGTCCGGGTTTAGATCTTGACAATCTAATTTTGTCCATATGTCCATATGTCCATGATGGGAAAAAACACATGAGCAATTTGACAACTATCATACAAATTAAATTTAGAGTAAATTGTCGTTTTCCTCCCAGTGGTTTGGTCATATTTGTTATTTTCATCCAAAAAGTTTTTTTCTTGTATTTGGCTCCCCAATATTTGAAAAAGTTGTCATTTTCATCCAAAAACATGAATTCCGTGGAATTTTTTTTTTATTAACAACACGTAAACATAAATTAGGATTTCTTTTTTATCTAAAAATTTATGTAACCTTTTAACGATGAATATTTAACATTTTCAAACAATGAAGCTAAGATTTTTGGATGAAAATGATAACGTTTCCCAAACCTTAAGGAGACAAATGCAAGAAAAAACATTAAAAATAGCAAATGTAGGGAGGAAAACAACAATTCACTCTTAAATTTATTATAATGTTTGACCAACTTATTGATTGATTTATTTATTTAGAACGGCTAAAGCACGCACCCTCTAAACTACAACGGCTGAATTAGGCTTGTGTTCGGGATTGAACCGGTCTTCCCCATCAAAGGCAATTGCCTTACCACCACACCTCTTATGAGGGAGAAGCAAAATATAAGGGTTTAATAATCACTAAACTCTTATGAAATTTTATTAGAAATATTTAAACTTGGGTTTATAATATAAGATTAGTCATCAGCGATCTTCAACCTCTGTCTAAAACCCTTCAACCCTAGTTAGTCAATCGTCAAGACATTTGCACATTCCTCTTCTATTTCGCTACATTTTAATTCATCTGATTCTATTCCGTTTAATTTCATGCTGTATTCCACCTTGCAGGATCTGATAAGAAGATCAAGAGCGGAATTAAGGGTACATAATTCTAACATTATCTGTTTGTGACTTCATATTTCGGTATTACCTTGCGCTGATTGATATGTAACATGATTTGGATGAATCGGATGTTTCATGTCGTATTCCATCTTTGCAGGATCCAATAAGAAGATCAAGTTCGGAATCATCTGTTTATGACTTCATATTTTGGTATTTTCTTTTCTGATTGATTTGATTTGCCTTTTGTGTAATAGGATTTGGAAGAATCGGTCATCTAGTTGCTCTTCACAGAGACGATATTGAGCTTGTTGCCATTAACGATCCCTTCATCACAACTAACTATCAATGCCGTACTCTTCTTCTTAGTCGGTCTCTTTTGTGCAAGTATGTTTTCATTTTTTAATAATGTCTATCATCTGAGACCTGTCTATGTGTTTTGGTGCATTATACTAAATGTGCATTGAAGCAGTGAGTGTCATTATTATTGGATAACGACCCCTCGTCACAAAGGACTACATGGTATTCCTTTCAATTTCATGTGTTCTTTGATGATATATGCGAAATATGAAACCTGGAAAATGCATCAAGTTCACTACAATCTGGACTAAAAAAAACAAACAACTGTTTTTATTGATGTACAACGTGATCATCAAACACATTACTTTGCAGGTTTTTTAGAGTTGTTTTTTCGCCGTACCTTCACGAAAGCTTGTCCCAACTCCTGATTAGCATATAAATTGGTTACTGCTAAAGATTCAAAATGAGGTTAACATATGAAAAAGTTAATTATTTCACACTTGTATTTACCTGACTTTGACTTTGTTCATTACTTGACTCTTTTGAAGTCCATAGTTGCTCCAAGTTGTAATAAGCTCTTGCTTTCTCATCAAGAGCATGGACTATCAATGAACCTGAAAAAGACAACCATCACCTATTCTTTAATTTCTTTATAAAAAACAAACCCAAGATTATTTCCATAAAAGAAAAATTAAAGTATACCTGAATCAATGACGATCCAGTTTCCTCCTTCTTCCCCTTCTACACTTGGTAGCAACATTCTCTTAGCTCCTGTTTGCTTTTGCTTGACCTGATTTAACATAACTACTTGTAAATACTCAGACTCGTAAACATTGGATTAACTGCATATCAACATAACGAATTTTAAAATTTACATGTTTTTGTCGGTGTATGTAATGACAAAGATGCAACTTTTTTCCTTAAGGTCACCTATTTATTTGAACTACTATATAACTCAACTAACCAATACGTATCTGGTTTCACTTATACTAAATCTCTCCAAGAGTATGCAAAATGACAAAGGTTCCCTTGCATTTCTGAAAAGAAAACAATTTTAACCTATACATTTTGACACCTTATCAAAAGTATTTGTCTTTTAAAATATGTTGAGGGCTTTTTCGGCATCCATGTTTTTTTGCATTCATATAGGTGATTGTATGAAACCACATAAATCCTTGGGCGGCATTATTGGATAAAGTCGAATACTTGAGTGGCCTCCACAGTCCACATACATTATCTTTCTTTTCTTACCATTTGATGCAATTGTCCTCTTATAATCATACAATAAAATAACTGATGTCAAAACGGTTTTCGACCTACTATAGAACCAGGGAAAAAGTGAGGATGCAATAGTTTTTCTAGATATATAGCATCAAATGGGCACAAAAAAAGTCACATCAAGACAAACAAACAAACAAAGTCACATCAAAGCAGGAAGCATAGTTTGGCTCGGTAATGTGGGTAAATAAGGTTAACATAAAAGCAGCTTTGTATCAAGATTCAAGAGTAGGACAAATTTCTAGCAGCCACATTAAGTGATACAGAA
Source organism: Flaveria floridana (assembly GCA_018326465.1). Taxonomy (NCBI): domain Eukaryota; kingdom Viridiplantae; phylum Streptophyta; class Magnoliopsida; order Asterales; family Asteraceae; genus Flaveria; species Flaveria floridana. The sequence goes on along the minus strand of BJCO01461691.1, from coordinate 7,745 downwards.
ATTTATAAATTCAATTTGATTTACATGTCCATTTGCAGTTATACTGAAAATGATCTAAAGATCAAAGTTGAATCATTTCATAGTGATTGAGCTTCTAAGTTTAGTTCCCTTTCTTCCTCAGCTCCTCCAACAAAAGATTTCATTCATATGGATCTTTGGAGCACAAAATTGCAGTGATTTTTCAAAAATGATCATTCAGAAATTATAAAGCATAATAGATAGATAATGAGCATCTTTCACAAGTGATCTTCACAAATCACAAGAACACTTAAAAAGGTTCAGATTCTCAAATCAAATGAACATCACGTAGTAACCAAATTAGAGGCATCACCACACTTTTTAAAACCCTAATTCGCAATTGATCTGAACATTACAAATTTACAATCACACTAAATTGATTCATCGAACTAATAATCACTAAACTACTTGCGCAATAACCCGCATAAAACCATATAAACCATCGCAGCAATTGAAAATTCAGCGAAAAGAAAACATGCCTTGTAAATTAGGGCTTGGGCGATATTGCGAACATGCCATTGAGACCGACCGGTGGCAACAACAACGAAATTCGTAAATTCCGATTGTTTATTAACAGGTATGACTCTCACATCATCTGCTCGAACATCTCTGAGGATCTTCTCGACCTCCTCTAAGTTGAGTAATTCGGAAACCTTCACATTCTTTCCGTTGGTGTTAATTAGAGACGAACAAAACGACCGATTAATGCTTGATCTCCATTGATGAATAGCTTCCGATGAGAGGGAAAGAGCTCTATGTCTGACGGACGACCACATCAGATCTCACAGCGGCGGCGCCACCGATTGTGGAGACGGTGGTGATTATGGGTTCAGAGGGATGGCCAGATGCCGTGAAATTTGGGCCGGTTTTGAAAACATGGGCTGGGCTTACAAACCAGCAACAATAAATTGAACCGGGTCCACAACACGAAGACCCGAATCAAATCGAAACGTGTAAAAGTCGGTTGACGAAACGTGTTTGAGGTCATGTTTGTTATTGCTTATTTTGGTTGAAAATGACTTTTGATAAAAAGGATTTATTAACTTATGATTTTTCAAATGAATTTTTTTAAAAAAAGTATATGGATTAGCTTATAAACTAAAAGGTTGTAAAATAATAAAAAGGACGCACTATAAAAAATAAGACGAGTTAATAGGATGTAGTAGAGATGTATGTTAGAATATTCAACAAACAAAAGGTTTCAGAAGTTAATGAGTAATCATCTTCTTATTTTTTCAAAACCTCATTTTTACCCTATATAATAAATCAAGTTGAAAAGTCCTTTTGGGATTGCCAAACAATTTTTTTTAAGAAAGAGTTAATTACATGATTGGTCCCTGTGCGTTGCCCATATTACTTCATTGGTCCCAACTTTTAAGAAATTACATGTTTGTTCCTTACTGTTTGCCAACTCGTAACACGATTGGTCCCTGACACTAACATCTGTTAAGTTTTTCAGTTAAGTGGATATGAAAAGTCTAAAATACCCCTGCACTAAAAGAAATACTAGAAGTGAGTCCCACTCCTTCTTCTTCACTTTTTCTTTCACAATCCGACCCATCACCACCATCGGTGCCACCATCACCACACCGCCGGCTGCCACCATAATAGTCAAGGTCACCCCTTTAATTAGAGAAACATTAAACAAGTAATTTACAATCCACCATGCTTAAGTCAGAACTAAAACTTATGTTTTCTCCTATCAAGTTAGCAAGAATTTCACATACATGCTTTAAGCCAATCCCATTATTCACAAACAAGTAATTTACAATCCACCATACTTATGGTACAGCTTGTCCAATCCCTAATAGCAAGAATTTCACATACATGCTTCAAGCCAAGGATCAGATCGGTAACTTCTTCTACTTCCCCTCACTTGGCCTTCAGAAGGCTGCCGGAGGCTATGGTGCTATTAAAATCTACAGCCGCCCCCATATTCCGGTCAATTTCCCTTTCCCTGCCGGAGATCACACTGTTCTTTCCGGTGAATGGTACGAAAAGAGCCACCAGGTTACTGATACGTATCCATTGGTTTACTCCCGCCGAAAATACCGAACTCCCAAGTCAGCAACTACTGAAGATCATGTTCTTTTAAATTATTTGTTTGACCCGTTCATTAGAGGGAAAACAAAGGAAGTGGGTAGACGGTTTACAAGCTTCTTTTTAGGACCAGTTAATTAACCGTTTATGTAATAGTTTTGAAACAGCCCAACGTAACCGCACCATGATATTGTCCGCTTTGGCCGGGACGAACCACCATCGCCTCACGATTTTGTTTTCACTTGAACCGGGACGTACCACCACCGTCCAGGTAAAACGTGTCACAGTGGGGAAGGTCTCAAGCCCCTTATATAGAAGCATTCGTTCTCCTTCCCAACCAATGTGGGATGTTACAATCCACCGCCCTTAAGGAGCCCAGCGTCCTCGCTGGCACACTGGCCAGGCCCTGGCTCTGATACCATCTGTAACATCCCAACGTAACCGCACCATGATATTGTCCGCTTTGGCCGGGACGAACCACCATCGCCTCACGATTTTGTTTTCACCTGAACCGGGACGTACCACCATCGCTCAGGTAAAACGCGTCACAGTGGGGAAGGTCTCAAGCCCCTTATATAGTAGCATTCGTTTTCCTTCCCAACCAATGTGAAAACAAAATCGAATGCTTCTATATAAGGGGCTTGAGACCTTCCCCACTGTGACGCGTTTTACCTGGGCGATGGTGGTACGTCCCGGTTCAGGTGAAAATCGTGAGGCGATGGTGGTTCGTCCCGGCCAAAGCGGAAAATATCATGGTGCGGTTACGTTGGGCTGTTACAAGTTTAGTAGCAGGCTTTGCATTTTTGAATGTTATGTTTTTTAATCTTTCTACTTTCAGACTTGTTCTGTAAACTGGAGATCAAGCCCCTCTCGAATCGGGCCTTGTCCTAGTAATTTCAATATAATTAAGCCTGCTAATAATTTTGTTCGTGTCATTGGTTCCATTACCGGGAAACACGAAGAATGGCACCATCAACCCGGAGTACATCTGACCCAGATCCACTTACAACCATTGTAGCCCAGTTGGCGGCCATTGCTTCTCGATTGGATTCAATCGAAACACTGAAGGATGAAGTCGTTGCTTTGAAGGACCAAGTCCAGAACTCGAGTCGCTCCAGAGGAGGGCCCGGACACAATGATGAGGGCGAAAGCTCTTGGCAAATCAACACAACCACCGCCCATACCAAAAGATTGACTTTCCTGCTTATGATGGAGGGGACCCTCGTGGTTGGATCCTTAAAGCGGAAAAGTATTTTTGTTATTACCAAATACCGGGATGAAGAGAAAGTGGATGTAGCTTCTATGCATCTCGAAGGAGACGCACTGGACCTCTTCTCGTGGTTATCGGCCGATCATACCATCAACATTTGGGAAGAATTAGTATTGGCATTTCAGAAAAACTTCGGCCCATCCGAGTTTTAGAATCCCGACGAGTATCTTTACAGTATTCAACAGATCGGATCAGTACATGAATACCGACAGGAGTTCGTCAAACGCTCGGCAAGAGTCTCAAACTGGTCGGAAAACTGCCTACTGGGGGTGTTCTTAAATGGGTTAAAAGAAGAACTCAAACCCGATGTACGCATCCAAAAACCGCGTACAGTTTATAATGCAGCAAGCCTAGCCTTACAATATGAGTCCAAAATCAGCACTACCAAACCCAACAAAACAGCTTCATGGCAACCCCCATCCAGATCCTCACCTTCCTACCCCAAATCCATCTCCCACGCAAACACCCAAATTCATACCCAAACCAACTCCAATTCCCTTTCGAACCACCGTCCCCTGTTACGAATATCCGAAATAGAAAAACAAAATCGATTTCTAAAAGGAGAATGCTATCGTTGTGGAGAGAAATACGGCCTAGGGCATCGTTGCAAAACCGGCACTTTCAAGCTATTAGAAACCTCAGAAGAATCTAACGAACCCGCCGCTAACCAAATCTAGGAGGAACCGTCCTCACCAGAGGAATTTGCTGAGATAAGTCTACATGCAATTTATGGTAAGTCCAATTTAACTACTATGAAAATGCAGGGGACTCTGGGAACTATCGAGGTGTTAATTCTAGTGGATCCACCCATAATTTTATTTCTAACACCCTAGTTCGAGAACTGAAGATGGTTACCCGATTTATCACACCTATTGGGGTGCAAATTGGGAATGGCAACATTATCAGGTGTAATCAATTGTGTAAGGGAGTCTCGGTAAGCCTTCCCGACCTTACCATTGTACAGGATTTTTATCCGTTTACCATAGGAGGAGCAAATCTTGTTCTTGGCGTACAATGGCCGTCCACTCTTAACATCGTGCAAGCGAATAGGAACGAGATGTTCATGATCTTCACTATAGATGGCAAAAAGTATAAATTGCAAGGTATAACCTCTGGCCCCCAAAAATCAGCCTCTTTCCAGCATTTAGCCATCGATCCAGGTCCAATCCATCCCATCCTAACTCTATTACAATTGCTCGTCCAGAAATACCAAAAAATCTTCTCGGAACCCACCACCCTAACACCCTTCCAAACCACTTCCCACTCAATTCCCCTACTACCTAACTCTACACCTCCAAATAATTGCCCATACCGTTACCCCTTTTCCCAAAAACCCGAGATTGAAAAATAGGTAGATAAACTCCTCACTGCAGGGTTTATGCAACACAGCACTAGTCCTTATTCCAGCCTTGTTTTGTTGGTTAAAAAGAAAGACGATACATGGCAAATGTGTGTTGACTACCGCGCTTTGAACAAGATCACCGTAGCCGATAAATACCCGATCCCAAACATCGATGAACTCCTCGATGAACTATAGTATCTTCTTTAAATTAGATTTATGATCGGGGTATTACCAAATACGAGTAAATCTCGAGGACATACCAAAGACAGCTTTTCGCACTCATTCGGAACATTATGAATTCAAAGACATGCCTTTTGGGCTAACCAACGCCCCGTCAACTTTTCAATCAGTGATTAATGACTAGTTTCGACCTATTTATGGCGCTTCATATTAGTTTTCTTTGATGATATTCTGATCTACAACATTACTATAGAACAACATATTATTCACTTGGAACAGGCCCTCACCCTTCTTTATAAGCATCAATTTTTCGCTAAAATTTATAAGTGTTGTTTTGGATAGTCTCAAGTGGTGTTTTTGGGTCATGTTATCTATGCTGTAGGTGTTCAGGTGGAGCAAGAAAAAATTTCAGCAATTCAATCTTGGCCAACTCCGACATCGGTGCGTGAAGTCCGCGGCTTTCTGGGTCTTACCGGCTATTATCGGCGATTCGTCCGTAACTATGGCCTCATAGCTCGCCCTCTCACTTCCCTCACTAAGAAAGATGGTTTCATATGGTCTACTGAGGAACTTACAGCTTTCCAGCAGCTTAAAATGGCGCTTATATCTACCCCGGTTCTCCGCCTTCCGGATTTTTCTTAAGATTTCACTGTGGAATGTGACACCTCTTCGGATGGGGTGGGGGCTATTCTTTCTTAAGCAGACCATCCAATTGCTTACTTCAGTAAAGAGTTCTCCTCTTCTAACCATTTTAAATCAGCTTATGACCGTGAATTACTCGCTTTGGTGCTAGCTGTTCAGAAATGGAGTCATTATTTACTCGGCCGCCACTTTTTCATTCGTACTGATCACTACACGCTAAAGTTTCTCTTGGAGCAGCGTATCACTACTACTGAGTAATAACGTCTCTTGCTTAAACTCGTGCCTTATGATTTCACAATCATCCATCGGGCTGGCAAAAAAAATAGGGGAGCCGACGCTTTATCCCGTCGTCCACATTCGAGGGATTTTCTCACTATTTCGATCTCCTATAATGCTGATTTGATTCAGATCATAGACGGGCAGTTATTGGATCCATACACAAGCTCGTTAATTGCCAAATTGCAGGATGATCCTACTTCTGCCCCGGGGTTTACCTTCGTCAACCAGCTTCTTTTGTATAAACATCGCGTGGTCATCCCGGATACCCATGACCTTCGCCACAAATTCTTACATGAAGCACATGCAACTCCTATTGGCGGACATGTGGGGTTTTTAAAAACATTAAAACGTCTCACTGCTCAGTATTTTTGGCCCAAAATTAAGCAAGATGTTCGCCTTTTTGTTCAGCAATGTTTGGTCTGTCAGCGACAAAAATATGACACTCTTGCTCCTGCTGGTCTACTCCAACCACTACCGATTCCTGCCCGTATTTGGGAGGACATCTCAATGGATTTTATTGTGGGTTTACCCTTATATAATCGGATTGATGTTATCTTAGTCGTCGTTGATCGGTTGAGCAAGTATGCTCATTTCATTGGTTTATCTCACCCTTTCATGCCCAAAGGGGTTGCTTCGGTTTTTTGCAAGGAAATTGTACGCCTTCATGGTCTCCCACGTTCTATTATATCTGTCCGGGATGCTATTTTTCTTAGCAACTTTTGGCAGGAATTATTCTGACTCTGCCAAACTACACTGCAAATGAGTACCAGCTACCATCCACAAAGCGACGGGCAAACTGAAGTACTTAACCGATGCCTTGAAGCTTATTTACGGTGTTTTTCTCATGAACAGCCAACCAAGTGGTCGACTTACCTTCCCTGGACAGAATACTCCTACAATACAAGCTTCCACACTTCTGCTGGCACAACCCCTTTTGCAATTGTTTATGGCCGCAAACCACCCCTTTTACCTCCTTATACGGCTGGTGAAACCAAAAATGCAGATTTGGAGCATTAGTTGATTGACCGCGATGCTATGCTCAAGCTCATTCGTGATAATATCTTAAAGGCTCAGGATCGAATGCGCAATCATGTAACACCCGGCCTCTCATACCACCAAAATTGTCCGCTTTGCTCATGAGGAGCTCACGGATTTGCTTTTGATTACCCAGGTGAAAACTTCCCAGGGAGGTCACCCATCCCTGGATTGCTGCCACCTGAGCACGTTTAACTGCGGAGTTCTCCTCTTATCCACAACCAATACGACCAAAATGCGTTGGTGATATTAGAGGCAGGACATTCCTTATGAACCAGGAATCTCTCCTGTCCATGACCGATGTGGGATTTATGTAGGGTGTCATAATCACCCCCCCTTTGGACTCATCGTCCTCGATTAACCCGAGAAGTCACCATCTTCGATGAGGTATGTCCCATATCTCGAACGGCACAGGAGTGACTCTGATACCATTCTGTAACACCCGGCCTCTCATACCACTAAAATTATCCGCTTTGCTCACGAGAAGCTCACGAATTTGCTTTTGGTTGCCCAGGTGAAAACTTCCTAGGGAGGTCACCCATCTCTGGATTGCTGCCACCTGAGCACATTTAATTGTGGAGTTCTCCTCTCATCCACAGCCAATATGCCCAAAACACGTTGGTGATATTAGAGGCAGGACATTCCTTATGAACCATGAATCTCTCCTGTCCATGACCAATGTGGGATTTATTGTCACACCCCAACCGACGGCAGAATCATCGGGGCGGACTAATGGGAATCGATTGTTCATAGCACATGGAACTAAATAAACCGAAATAACATTAAACGTCACTTTCATTAAAGATTGCCAATACAATTTAAATAATAAATCCAAATAGCATAATAATAATTGTCTTTTATTTTGACTAAGTCCGAGTCCTAGATGAGCATGTAGAAGTCCACTAACTTGCTTAACCTGAAATCATGTGAAAAGTAACG